>JAOBYE010708061.1:0-11331 GCA_025403585.1 Parazoanthus swiftii
ACCAATTTCGATATATTAAAATTCAGCCTGAAACAAAAGGCATCAACACGAGGCTCTGGGGAATAATCCATACAAACCCTGTATTTTATTCCCCAGAGCCTCGTGTTGATGTCTTTTGTTTCAGGTAGAATTTTAATATATCAAAATTGGTCTATTGAGCTTCCTCTTTCGTATAGCAGTTCAGTTCTTTGTTGTTAGTTTTCGACAATTCAAGGTGACGTAAGTTGCCCTTACCCTAGCCCCGTTTTTCTTCCCCCATTTTTCCTGGACTTAAACAAAGCCACTGAATTGACTAATAGTGTCAGTTCGGATATTGGCAGACACGTCAAAATTCGGTTTGCTGTGACTGTGTGGGAGTTAGTGCCTGTGTTTACAAAGAAAGATCGATACTAACTGAAAGCCTGCACTGATCTCGATGATCTCGTGTAAACAAAACGTCCTGTCCCTCTCGTGGATGGTCAGCATTTTGTTGTTTGGTTCAACCAATCATATCGCGGCTTGTCACCTGATGCCATCGAAAATCCAACGGTCGTATTGAGGGTTCTGTCTTCACGGATGGGAAGAGAGCTGATCGAGCGAGTATTATGCGGGTTTTCTACGACATAAAATCATTTCTGGCCCACATTTGGTTTGAATCTGATGGGAAATTTATCTAGCTTCACGGGAATGGCAATTTTGTTTGGATATTTTGGGAGAACGCGCTACGCGAGAGAGATTTCTGAAGGGTGCTCGAGACTTGGAGAAATCGAGTCGCCTGCCTTGTTCTTTTTTATTACGGGGAACACTTCTTCAAGAAAATCAGGTCAAACGGCCTCAGATCGCGCTCAAAATGCACACAACACTCAAATACAATGGGAACTCGAGGTAGGTACACTTTATTTGCAATATACTCGATTTTTTAAAAGTCGGCTTAATTCCCATACAAAAGTCTTATAATTTCGACTCTCCATTATATCCCAATACAAAGTCCTATGATTTCGAAGAATATATCTGGTACCAAAGCTTGGGCTGCCTGTGATCGCATCCAATTTATAGTGCTCCTTCTAGCCTACAAAATTCTAAATAGACTAGCACCCTTTTATCTATCCGATCTACTGCAACGCTACGCTCCAGTAAAGAAGCCCCCGCCTCCTTCCTGCTGCAACCTAAAAGATGCTGCTTAGCTACATATTGCTCCCGCGCATTCTCTGTCTCAGCACCGGAACTCCGGAACAAACTTCCCCTAAAAGTTAAGTATCTAACAAAATCAAGTACTAACAAATTTAAATCTGCTCTGAAAACTTATCTTTTTAAATTAGCTTTTATTTAAGTTGTAGTTCCATTTCTTTTCATAGTTTTATTACTTACGTTTTATCATTTTAGTTATATTTATTGTTAGGCTAATTTGAATGTTAAGCGCTTAGCACTTAACCGTATAAGCGCTATACAAATGGTAT
Source organism: Parazoanthus swiftii (assembly GCA_025403585.1). Lineage (NCBI taxonomy): Eukaryota > Metazoa > Cnidaria > Anthozoa > Zoantharia > Parazoanthidae > Parazoanthus > Parazoanthus swiftii. Next base: position 1,437 of record JAOBYE010708061.1, read on the forward strand.
TATTATTAACAGTATTATCCCCTTTCCCCCTAACTCACCCACGCACCTCGAGTTCTCTCTGTTTCTGTGGTCGGACTTCGTTATATCTTTCTTTGAGAACGACTATTTCGGCTGCAATTTTTTTTTTGCGTTGAAAATGCGTGATCGAGGTGTTAGGTAAATGCATGATGTCTGCGAAGAACTGTTTTGTTGAACGTGAAAGGATTTCGTAAAATGATGCTAGAAAATAAAACAAAACGCAGCAGAAATCACTTCTTTGTAACAGATATGGAACGGAAAAAAAACACTAAATAAACTAATGAAACACCGGATCACAAATATTTCAATTAACGTCAAAATAGGCGCTATTACGAGACACGACTACAAGAGTGAGCTTACTGAATTAAGTTAAGCAAAAAGCAATTTTTAGTCTCTAGGACGTGCTACGGGAAACCTCTATCCCGTTTTAACATTAAGAAAATACGCTAGATGCTGAGTACATTTATGAAGTTTTGCAAAGAAACACAAATTTATTTTTTGGTTTTAAGCGCTCACATTAACCGCAACATAATTGGTATCGTAAGCTCTGAGAACAGTTTTTTAGGCCGAAAAGTTTGTGAATAACATGGACGCTATTACATACGAACCCGTTGATGTCCGCCCTCCCCATATGTTTTAACATTTCTGTTTAGGGTCCCGAACTTAGTTTACAACTATGAATATGACACAAAGTTTTCAAAGTAGTCAGTTCATTTACTTTTCCAGTGCAGTGCTGCAGTGACGATCAGTCATTGTAATATTATATGTATGTCGCATTTGAATGTCTATATTTTCTTAGAACTGACCAGCAACTAATTTGAGCTGATTGATAACGCCAGTGCAAATATTATCCTTTAGGCAGGCGCATGTAACATCGGTCTGCTGTTGCTGTGTGGGAGTCACTGCTTGTGTTTACAAAAAAACGATCGAAACTAACCGAATACATATTTTATTTATGGAATAATTGGAAACATTTATACTTTTAAATCTAGTTTAATGCATACAGTTCTGTTTCGTACAGGGCCAATGCGCTGGTGGTGGAGGGTTCGCCCTGTACAAATAGAACTGCATGCATTAAACTAGAGTCAAAAGTATAACTGTGTCCAAGTGTTTTATGTATTTGCTTTGCCAATTCCAAACGTATTGAGCACTCTGACGCACTAATTCAAGATTACTTTTTGGACGCACATTTAATACTTATATTTAAAAGTTCGACTAATGGCATTGTGTACGTACTGTCGCAATTTGTAATAAAGTGAGCTGTCACAGTCTGTAATAACCCCTTGTCGCAATTTGTAAACCTTTCTAAACAAAGTTTTGTCGATGTTTATTATCGTTTTCACGAATCTTAGAGTGTTTAGGCAGTCAAAGCTTTGCGGTTATGTTATATGTGCGGGATAACGATGTCACATGTCACGTGACACCTTAATATTCTCAGTCTCGAAGGCCTCTTGTTTTATTTCGAAGGCTGAGTGCCAAGTCCTTCCAACATGTCATAAGACACTTTCCCTTGTACTTTGTTTTTTCGAAGGTAATGGATACCAAATTATTCCAACATGTTGTATAACAACAGGGTGTGTGTCATATCAGTAGGAGTGATTTGGTGACGTCACAAGTCACGAGACTTGCTTGTCTGGTTTAGTGTTTGTAACTTGCTTATTTCGAAGGCTTTGAATGTCAAACAAACTGCTGCGTGATATCTTGTTTCATTCTCGGTTGTTTCTTGTATACCTCGAAAGTTGTGGGTGCCAAGTTGTTCTATCATGTCACGTTGGCCTCGACCTTGTTCTTGTGGTAAGGCACTATGCGAAATTCAGGATCGTGGCACTAGCCAGGCTGAAAGCTGTCGCTTGTGTAGTAAGCGTTTTTTCTAACACAAGATGAAAGCCAACTATTCTTTTAGCCTTCCTCTACAGATAATTAACTAGGTTGCCAATATCAGTTGAGAAAAGGGTAAATCAATGTAAACGTGACCGTTGTTTGAAAATGTTGATGTTTTTCAATTTCTAGTGTTTTGAGTTAAAGGTAAAGGCCGGTCGTTTACTAATTATGATTTCAGTCAAAAAAATTGGTCGTTTTTTACATGTAAATAGAAGCAACACTTCAGAAAACAAGGAATGGCGATAAGGTAGCGTCACGGCAAGTTTAAGATTAACACGTGACTTGAATATGAATAATTACCAGCGAGAACGATTAGAATTCCGAGCCTCCAACAATACAAAGAACTGTAAATAACTCTTATCTACATTGGTATTTATGTATATTCAAAATCAAGTCGAGGCTAACCCTGCAGAAATTAGTCTGTTGTCATTAAAGTCAATGGTAACTTGGAATACGAAATTGGTCTATTGTTGAAGTGTAAATAAAAGTTTACATATACATCAAATTAATTTTGTGAAACTTCGGCTTGGTCAATCTGCCGTTCTCGCGAACTTTCCCGTTGGCCTAGAGAGTTCGAGATAACCGAAGTCCACTGTACTATCCGTTTATCATGTCCTGTTCCCCTACTGTAGGTTAGCCTAGGTACTATTGCTATTGTCTTTTGCTCTTATTCATTTTCCTTACCAATGTAGCAATATCATCGCTTGGATATCAAGTATATTCTTTTACACCAGATAATATATTTTTCGGCAACCAAAATTTTCTTGTTCAGCTGTACTGCCTCGTGTATGGAATTTTTATCTGCGTTAATATTTACTGATAGTAATACCCCATGCACTTTCGAATAAACTATTTTACCTAAATTGTATCTTCGAGAAGATAATTCCAGGCTCAAGATTGCAAATTGCATAACATATGCCTGCTGAAATATTATCTGGGTACTTTATGTGTGTAGCAAAGTAAACCCAAAACAAACAGTGTGATTCGAATGGCTTTCCTTTGCCAAGAAAAATAAGCTTATCACTTTAGATTAAACCATCCCAATTATTGGAAAGTTAATAGTAAAAAAATATTTTGTCTGCAAAGTATAAAGATAAAAAAAATCCCTCTGCTCATACCGCATGGAAATGTAATCTGCTCGACCTATCTTTTCTTGAGTGAGACTGTCGAGAAAGCTAACAATTGAGACCCTGCTGGGTTGCCATGGTGACAGTAAGACCAATTAATATATTTTTTTACCTCAATTTGAACGTGTCATTTCCTTTTCAGGAAAAGGTATTCTTTAGGGGGAAAAAATCAGGTAGGCCTTAATTTTGGCAGCTTTTTTTGAGAATTTCGCCTCTTATCACCATGTTCTCACACCTGCGATTGCGAAAGTCGGTCAGAACGACGTTTCTTGTCCAAGATTTTTGTTTGGGTTTTGTCTTCTGACTGGATTTTCCAAAAAGTTCCTGCCTGAGGTTACAGGGGATCCCGACCGGCCCTCCTCAACAGCGGACCTCCTTTAAGCTCTTTTCAAACTGGTAACTCTTTAAATATCCCACACATCCTGGACATTTTAAACAAAGCGAAGTCGGGAGAGTCGCTTACGTGTCCGCTAATTTTTTTAGACCGGAAACGAAAGGTGCAAGTCGCGCGACTTAATTAAAAATGCAGAGGTTGACCGAGAAAGGCTTTTAAAATCACGCTATAGTACAACATTTCAACTGCCAGTTCTGATCAAAGTACATGTAAAAACAATTTGAAACATCCGTTACGCCGAAAAAAAAGATCATGAAATTTCCTGTCTTTAAAAACAGCGCGTGAATTTCCGAGCAGGCAAACCGAAGTTACGGCGGTTGGAAGTTAGGCGATTTTAAGAGAAAATGAGGTCATTTTTGTCCATTTTCAACAGACACCTTATGGAAAATCCAGCCAGACGTACATACATACATACATACATACATACATACATACATACATACATACATACATGCAATATTGTTACAGCAGATGCAAACAGAGCTCAAATTGCAGATTGAACATTTCATTTCGTCTCAATCTTTATTCTCTATTCTTTTTATCCCTGTGTGAATAGTTATACAAGTCAACGAAAGTCAGTCCTTCTTTTAGCCGAAAGGAATACATGAAACATTTTCCTCATTCGTGACTTACAAAACCAGTTCATCCGGCACGGGCGCCATGCCTTTTGTTTGAAATTCGAAACCGGTAAAACTTATTTCCGGCTTTATGTTAAATAGACGGCTCTTCCAAGGTTTGCCACTGGCAGCATCTGAAATCATCTTTTCAATTGCTTTATAAAGTCTCGATCCTGCAATAATTTTTGCATGTTTTCCATCGGCACTGAAGGTATCAATCACCATTCCTGAATCTAATTCTACGGCGGGAAATCTAGAAGTAAACGGAACCATTTTTTGGAATGGTTCACTTTCCCCGCCTCCAAGTGGCCGTCTCTGTATTTCTCTCATTTCAAAAAACTGGTCCAGTTGAGCGTGAGGAACGCGAGCTCCGCCGTGTTTACCCCCACGAGCAACTGGTGTAGCCATATCAATGCGCATGTGTGTTTTATCTTTTCCAATAGTTACCAGAAAGGCAGCTTTTATTTTCCCCCCGTTAGCTTCGATAGCAGTTTGAATTCGTTTTCGTGCTTCGGGGCTGAGATCTGCATTCACGTTGAATGTTCCCCCACCGGTGCCGCTTATTGTAATTGCGACCATCCCTGTTAAAGAACGTATCGAGGCGTGAGTGAAAAAGGGTTGCTTTCCTGTTCTTTTTTGTAGTAGGGATAAATTTGATAAAATGGTATTGAAAAATTAATCTTAACATTTTTCTGCAACAATCTTGGCTTTACATCATCTGAAACTATATCTTATTATCGTTAACAGCACAATTACTTCCATTTGTAATAATAAAATAAGTAATACACAAATATATAAAAACTGGATAAATAAATAAATAAATAAGTTAAAGAAAAACGAAAAATAAACAAATGAAAAATAATTAAATGAATAAAAGCATAGATAAATAAGTACATAAACAATTAAAAAATAGATAAAAAAAAACAAAGAAAAAAGGTTTTAAAATGATTTTTGTTAACATAGAGTGGATGTCGAGGAAGGGAGGTAGGATGGGGAGAGAACACGTTATTGCGTGGTTAAAGTTAAACAACACTGATTTCTTGAGCGGATATTTTTTGTTGCAATTCTATTGGGTAAAAAAGCTGTTGGTGGTGTTGATGATTTTTAAACTTCATAAACGCTTTTTAAACTTGAATGGCAAAATTTTAGTTTTGCTACAATAAACATACTAATACGATAAAGCATCATAGTGTCACTCATCTTAATATTGAATTTGGGGGAAGGGAGGTACTAAAGGGAATAATCCTAATTGGAATACCCTTTTTCAATTTACTTAGATTACATAACATTAACAATGCAATACTGCCTAAACATTTTGATTTCTTGATCACCTATAGCTTAAAACTTGAATTTGAAAGCTTTTACTTAAAACTGATAATACTAACGCTTGGAACTCGGCTTTTTTGAACAACTTTACACAATATAGTTTTCTTAAAGTTCATTAGAGCCAACCATTAAGTATTGTAAACAAGTAAGTTTTAAGAGAACCATTGGTTTGGAAAAAGGCTGTGGTTTTATCTGTACCCTAAAAGCTCTAAATAAATAAATAAGTATGTTACTGTTGTGAACTTTTGTTAAAGTATGTTAATTACCTCCATTGTCAGGCTTCACCGCGGGTTCCACATACGTAACCGCCAATCTGAAAAGTGGAGTGTGAGTTGTACTGAATCTTTTTGTAGAACAAGTATTTCATATTGATTTAAAAGTATTACCTAAAGATTGTGAATACAAAATTGAACATGTATTTGATTTCATTTCTTTAGATATAAGCTGATCTACGCGATAGCTGGTTGTGTGAAAGATCCATATCTTTCATCCCAAAATGAACTAAATACAGAATGCGCCGAGCGAACACAAGTACAGGAACATTGTTGTTTTTTGAGCGTGAAACTTCAAACATGGAACAATTTATTGGAAAAATACGAAAGCTGTCATAGCCGTGAAAAATACCGATCACACAGAAAATGTCAGATAGATGGAAATCAACACACTTGATGCAGTCCCTTATAATCCAATTTACATGAACAAATATCAATTGAAAAAAAAAAACAATTTTTTTTATATTCAAACCGAACGAGAGCTCATGTGTTTTTTTCGCTACAAAATTTATTGAAAAAAGCTAACATTGTTTATCAGCGCCCGTGTCAGAAAAACCTGCTGTTTGACCAACAATGCTACCGACCTTTACAAAATCCAACTTTAATGACAAGCATGGTTGCGAAAAGGTCGCATCTGTACAAAATAAACGAAAATTAAGGATTTCCATGCAGGGATCCAATGAAAATAAACCTCTGATAGGTAGGTACCCCTGGTGTGTTTTGATGCACTTTGCAATAAATAATAAATAAACTAAACAAATAGCTCAGTAGCAGTTTATGATTTATATAAAGCTGCCATACCTATCACACTTGTAATAAACTTTTCGCAAGTTGTCATAATCGCTTCGCACTCTGTGATAAAATAGCTCAGTCGCATTTTGTGGTTGTAAGAAACTATATCATTTTGTAATACCTGCCGCACGTTGTTAAAGTTTGGTGTTAACACAACACAGCAACATATAAACTAATACTTACCCCAATAGAAGAAAGAGGAAAAGCTTTGTGGACATCATTTTTACTCTGAAAAACACGGATACACAGTTGGATTTCTTTATTAATGACGATTTAGAGAGATACTCCCCTGTATCAACTACTTAGCCGTGTGGGGTGTCAAGGGGTATGGTTTTCGAACCGATTCGGTCTGAAATTCTTGGGCATTAGTATTATCACTTTGGTTGGGAATGAGATTCCATTTTGGGAAACATGTTGGGGATGTGCCGTTTGACGTATAGAAAAGCCATTTTGCAGTTCTAAAAACGTGTATCAATTTGAACATCAGTCTGAAGCTGGTAGGGAGCGCGAGGAGCCGTTATCCAGATTTCTGCCTGGGCTCAAAGAAACGAATATGACATACATATGGGGTACCCTAGAAGGGAGTTTGCTGGTAATCTTCGCGTATTATTTCAATAAATGAGACAGTGGAGTTCGAGTTGTTCTTACAAAGATTGCCTAACCGTTTTTTTTTTTACTTTTTACTAAAAGGAGTATGTTCATCTATACTTGATCCCAATTCAGGCTCTGTTCTTACCCAGATAAATGGGTCACCAAGGAAAAGGAACATAAAATGACAAAGGGTACCGTAGAAAAGCAGATTGCTACTGATCTGCATGTATCATAAACTTTTGTAATGAATTGGATGTAAATCTATAAATTGAAGTTATCCCTTTTAAAAAAACAGAAATTGGAAAAGCAAGTCCAAGTTGGCAAGCACCGAATTTGGGGGGATTTACATAATGAACTGCAACGCCAACTTGCCGGCCAAGTGAAAGTCACCATACCTCCCGCTCTGCAACTTTTGTTGTTGTTAAAAAGTTCTCATTGTTGCAGCTTTTGCGATTTTCTAAATTTTTGTAGCATGCCAATGGGCTAATTTCAATTTAGGGTTAGGGTTAATAATGATCTACTTAGGTAAGTACGGGTGGAGTTTAAGTACTTTTTAGAAATACTTTCTTTTTAATAAAGTGGAGATTCTTCAGTTGGGACATATAACGAATAACTCGTTTTCATCATACTTTATTTTTGTTCTGTACCAAACGAACACTTCACTGTTTGAACCAGTTCAGGCTCTAGCTGTGATTTGTCCAACATAAACGTGACACTGAGGGAAACAAAAGGAATGCTTTGGTTGGGGATCCGTCAGTAGAAAGGATGGGGATCCGTCACCAGAAAGGATGGGGATCCGTCACCAGAAAGGATGGTGATCCGTCAGTAGAAAGGATGGGAATCCGTCAGTAGAAAGGATGGGGATCCGTCACCAGAAAGGATGGTGATCCGTCAGTAGAAAGGACGGGTATCCGTCAGTAGAAAGGATGGGAATCCGTCAGTAGAAAGGATAGGGATCCGTCAGTAGAAAGAATGGGGATCCGTCAATAGAAAGGATGGGGATCCGTCAGTAGAAAGGATAGGGATCCGTCAGTAGAAAGGATGGGGATCCGTCAGTAGAAAGGATGGGAATCCGTCAGTAGAAAGGATAGGGATCCGTCAGTAGAAAGGATGAGGATCCGTCAGTAGAAAGGATAGGGATCCGTCAGTAGAAAGGATAGGGATCCGTCACCAGAAAGGATGGGGATCCGTCACCAGAAAGGATGGTGATCCGTCAGTAGAAAGGATGGGAATCCGTCAGTAGAAAGGATGGGGATCCGTCACCAGAAAGGATGGTGATCCGTCAGTAGAAAGGACGGGTATCCGTCAGTAGAAAGGATGGGAATCCGTCAGTAGAAAGGATAGGGATCCGTCAGTAGAAAGAATGGGGATCCGTCAATAGAAAGGATGGGGATCCGTCAGTAGAAAGGATAGGGATCCGTCAGTAGAAAGGATGGGGATCCGTCAGTAGAAAGGATGGGAATCCGTCAGTAGAAAGGATAGGGATCCGTCAGTAGAAAGGATGAGGATCCGTCAGTAGAAAGGATAGGGATCCGTCAGTAGAAAGGATAGGGATCCGTCACCAGAAAGGATGGGGATCCGTCACCAGAAAGGACGGGAATCCGTCAGTAGAAAGGATAGGGATCCGTCAGTAGAAAGGATAGGGATCCGTCAGCAGAAAGAATGGGGATTTGTCAACAGAAAGAACGGGGATCCGTCAGTAGAAAAAGTAACTATGTCTAAACAAAGAACGTTATTTGAAAAAGACTCAGCGATAGTTTTTCAACAACTCTCTTTAGGGAACTTTCGTACATCTGTAGGTAATGGATTATCAAATTTGAATTTAGCCAGAACGAGAAAACGTAGGTGAAAAGCTTGGATTAAAATCTAAAATCTTATTGCTCAAAGCTTGCTGAACTCTCAAAACTGGATTTGATAAATTGTTAAGACTGATATATAGCGAACCTATATGTAGTTCCAAATTTTGACTTTACTATATTATAAGAGTATCTAAACAATTTAAACTATTTCAAGGAAGTCAAAACTTCTCTCCATTAGAGAAACTGGGACTACTGTTTTAACTAAGACCAGTTTTGTTGTGCCTTAAAAGCATCCCCTCTGCCTTGTAAAGCACTCACCACTTGGAACCTAACATCCACGATAACCTTGGACTCAAATCCTCGGCTTTTTTATTGAAACTTTATATACAAGAAGATTATTAGGTGTGGTTCAAAACAAAACAAAATAAAAAAACACAAACAAAAATGTTGTTAGTATTACAGGGAAGCGTACACGTATCACTAAAGATTTTTATCATTACGTTTGTGATTTTATAATTACTGTAGTTAACAAAACAATATACCATAAAATCTCAGATCAGAGCCCCGGGATTATAAAATGTTGTAAGGAGTTTTGAATGGGGTATAAAGCACCACTAGCACTTGCTTAATAGTTCTCGTGACTTTAAATTTGATGACCTAACGACTGGTAAGCCATGAGCTAATAATATCAGCAAGACTGTTCCAACTGATTAAAACTTTTTAAAAGAAATGTGTCCATCTTGAGAACGAAGAAAACCGATTACGAAACCTAATCTAGCAAATAAGAGACAGTTCGAAAATTAAATTTTCCTGTAAGGATGCAGTTGTTTTGAAGGAAATTATGATAACCCACCTATGAGTCAACGCTGTCTTTCAACCAAAATAGAGAGTTTTAGCTTGAACAGCTCCCGAATCAAAAGTGATGACGAAGTTTCATTAACCACAAGTCATAAGCTCGATACTTCCTTATATGAGATAAAGCCGTGACTCATGAGCTGAATTCTGACAACCGCCACCTGGTCACCACCTTTTTCTCGTGCTAAGAGCAACAATCCGTTAACCTGCTGGATGTATACAA
>JAOBYE010708072.1:0-11330 GCA_025403585.1 Parazoanthus swiftii
CCCATCTGTGGCAGGGTTAGGCTGAGGGTTGCAATCCGCTTTCTCCTAACCCTGATAATAAGGCTTCATTAACGTCGGCTGTCACGTACGTCAAAGAGCGCCAACGGTGTAACCGAGGCGTTAAAAACCGATATTTTCATTCACGGTGTTTTTTTAAATATGTTAACCCTTTGCTTCCCGTTTGCCTTTGCAGATAGAAAGTGCTTTGACGCTGCTTTAAAAATTGTATTTCGTGTGAAGCGCTGTGTTATCAGGTTCTGTATTTTGTTGTAAGTTTAGCGTACGCGGATACTTAGTGTGTTGAGTGACGGAAATTCAAATCACGCAGTGGGCTAAAAAAGTGATAAGCAGGAGTGTAGAACGGGCTAGGGTAATATCATTGTATTATTTGTGTCAGTTCTAGTTTGGCAATGTTTTTAGCCTATGCGAATACGAGATTTTGGGCAATAGGAAAACATTTGACGTGTACGCGTAACAGGAATTTTTATCTGCAAAGTTACCGAGCCACACCACTAGGAGGTCGAAAGCATGGTGGCTCTTATTGTTATGGTTATTTTTTTCAGTTATGTTTAATGTTTGTATCACTGCTAAATGTAATAACGCTAAATTTAACAGAAATCAACGCTAAATTTAACAAATGACTCACACTAAATGTAACATTTTGTAAACCCTAAATGTAACAAAAGTATGTTTACGATAATTTACATTTAAGCTTTACGGTCACACCAACCATCTTTTGTGGTTACGTCACATGTAGCGTGACTTGAAATGAGAGTTCAATTAGTGGTTTATCATACTTGTAAGTGTACGAATTTAGCATGTTGTCATTGGAGCTCAAAACGGCTGAAATGCTATCACAAAGATTAACTAGTTCAAGGATCGTCAATATTGTTCGGGATAACTAGTTGTCAGACTGTCAATACAACTCTACGGCAATAGTATCTAGTTCACAATAATAATGCTAATAATAACTTTTTTTAACCGGGGTGACACTTTTCAGTTAAAAACTGATAAACTTGTAGCCCTCCAAGTCGACAACACTGGCGTTAGCTTACTCCTATCGACAAGTGTGTTGGTTCTTTTAAGGCCCCGGTAGAACGTGGGAGACCATTCAAATGATAAAAATAAGTACAAATATAATCATGGTTTCGAAGTCACCTTACATGTGACGTCTCACGAAGGGTCGTTGGTAGTGACTCGTATTTCATCCTGAGTAAGTTTTGTTATAGTACCACTAATTAAAATACGTGGATGATCGCAGACATACTTTTTTTACATTCAGGGTTAAAATTTCTTTCATTTAGGGTGGATCAGATTGTTACATTTAGGGTAAAAAAGTTGTTACATTTAGAGTGAGTCATTTGTTACATTTAGCGTGATTTTTGTTACAATTAAGGTTCTTGTTACATTTAGCGGTGATACAAATGTATAAGTCCGCGAGGCGCGTAACTTGGTTCAAGTTTGATCAAGCCGATCAAATTGATTGTTTCAGCACATCAACCGGATCACTCTGAAACTGAAAAGCTTTACAATAAAATGAGCAAAACAGTGATGTAAACAAGGTAAGCTATGTTCATTAACTATCATGTAACAGGATAATGGTAAACTTAGTAAAAAATGTACATATAAAGAAATAAGCATGGAAACGGATGATAGGAAGGTAAAAATACCTCCAACAGAAAACAACAAAGTATATGTGATAAAATAATAAGTAAATCGACTTGAATTATTTACAATTAATTAAAAGTTATTTACAAACTATACTACATTTTTCTATTCCATTCTATTCTATGCTATGCTATGCTATGCTACGCTATGCTATGCTATGCTATAGGACCTATAGGAAAATCCAGTGCCTAATGAGGGAATTTCACGTTAAACTTTACGAAAAAATTATATTGCAAGAACCGCGAAGCGATGAGTGAGATAGTGTTTTTCCGGGTGGAATTTGACGTGGTAATCATGAGTCAGGCAATGGGTTTTCCTTGAATCGCAAAGCAGGGATGAATCTCGCAAGCTTCGGTGTTTGAATTTGTTTTGTGTATGTTTTCGCGCACGAAAGCCTTTTAGTTGCAAGTTCAACCTGCTAGCGAATCGAAAAATCTAAATTTAACTCAACATTCGGCAGAACACAACTTTAAGACATTCATGAGGAAGCATTGCATAACTACTATGTATTTCAGGGAGACAAACCCACGATAATAATACGGTTACACTGGACAACGATTGTTTGCGAGGCCACCACTGCGTCACTCCTGGTACCTGTTGCGTCGTCGGTAGGATTTATCCAGCTCTTTGCGGTAACGCGCTCTTCTGCATTTCATTGGATGAACGAAATCCGTTACACCATCTGCAAATCCACCTCTTTTGTTCTCTACGGCAGCGTGGAACTTTTGAAGCAGTGTCTGGTTGGTATAGAAACTTGCAGTAGGAACGGCATATCCAGTTTCCAACGCCCTCGTAGCCAGCTCGAATCTGGGGAGTTTTGGTTCTAGAGACTCTTCTTGTAACATTCCACGAATGTCAGCAATTAATCTCTGGTAAGGGTCAATACCATAAATATCAAGTAATAATTTACAAGACTGTATTGACTTACCTGCCCTCAACCTTTCAAGCTCTCCAACAAGGAACTCTTTTCCCTCCCTCCAGAACCGCTGGGCGACGTTCTGCAAACTGCCATCCCCTGGCCTCGGTGTCTCTTGAGTGTCGTAGCCCAGTAATCTAACACGGAATTCTACTCCTGCCACGTTTGGAGAAGCTAGCTCACCAAAATAGGTTGCGTACTCCTTCCAAAGGATCTCCTTTACCGCTGCGTCCTCAACGGGTTGGTCGTTACGGTAGAAACCATAGATCTTGTGCAGTTTCGACAACGGTAGACCATCTCCGTCTCCAAGTGGAAGCGTAGGGTGGAAGACCGATACACGCAAACAAATCTGTCGACAAATATTTAAAAAAAGAATAGAATGTCTAGGTAATATACTTATAATTTTCGGTTTGGAAAAAAGAAAATTTGTATCAGGTAACAAAAACACTATGCAACACCAAACACACAATAAGACGTTAAAAATATTTGTAGAAAAAATGAATTTGTAAAAAATGTCTACGGAACCACCTTGGTAGTGCATCACTTAACATTCTTATTATTAAAAATCATTATTGTTAATGTTTTGATATCATTGTTATTACCATTATTAACAGTAGTAGTAGTAGTAGTAGAAGTATATATAGCTGTGTTATTAATGATAACAATAATAGTAATGTTAGCACTATAAATATATCAACATAATACCTATTCTGCGCAAATTAACATATTGAATTTGAGCAATATTAATATCCTCTTCAAAACATCATTGCAAAGAAATATACCTGGTGGCGTTCCTCTTGTGCCATCACAACGTTAGCTGGAAGTGACTCGTGCTCGTAAGCCATCTGATCGAATAGATTGGCAACTGCTGGCAAAACGCGAATTGCTTGACGCCACACGAGCTCCGTCTGGGCAAGGACTGGGTACCTATACATGGCGTAGACAGCATTCAGGACGTCTCTGGCGTACGCTTTGCTTAAGCCCGGCAACTGTCGACCTTCACCACATATCTCGTTAACAACGGAAGACACGTGTTGGTTCTGGCGTTCCGCAAGGACTTCCAACTGTCTCGCGAGCTCGTAGTGTTGCACGATGCCAAAGCCGGTCTCCATGTTTTCTATGCAAGTGAGCATTCGCGACACATTTTCCACCAAGGCCCTACTTTCGCCCGAGTTGATTGAACGTACTAGACTGGGTTTCATCTCTAGATGGTCAACGAACTTCCTGAAAGATAAAGAGTTAGCAAATTCAGTCAAATGACCTACCGTATTACCACCTATAATCTCTGCAACAAACTGCCCGATTACAAGTGGTCCCTGGTCATTCCTGTTATCACCGCGGTCCCTTCGACGTTTTCGCGGAGGCGGATCTTCTTCGCTGCTGCTACTTTCGCTGCTGCTACTTCCGCTGCTTCCATCACTACTGCTGCTACCTTTGAAATAAAATAGTACCTTGTAAGTGTTTTAACAAAGAAGGAAAAATAGCAACAATAATGAAAGCCTAAAACTAACACCTCTGTGAAAGGATTAGATATTCGTTACTAAACACTTCCGTCCACGGCACGATTACTCTTGCGTTATACCACTAAGTTTATCACTTACTTGAAGAATTATCACTTCCATTTCCATTATTTTGACCACTGCCTGTTGTTTGTGGAGGATCCTGTAATAATAGATTTAAGTCAGCCATTTCAAGAAGAAAGTTACACTTTACAAAAAGCCATATTTTTTTACAAACTTTGAACACGCACGTACAAAAACTTTTTTTAAAAGTATATGTACATTATACATATTATACAAAAATGATATACACTTAAAAATCACTTGCCAAAAATGCAAGATCGAGATATACGCACATAACAATTGATCTGACGGCGTTTTGGAACACAAACATTCACGTTGTTTTACTTCTCACAAGTTGTCTTAACAAGTAGGCTTACTACAGGTTTATCATCCTTTTTAAGATCCTGCGTGTTAGCAAAATAAAATATGCTATTAAAATGAATATCAACTCACAAATTAAGTATGTATAAAATTATTATATTATAACTGTATATTACAGTCTATTTACCTGGGTCTGGGAAGTACTGGGGCGCTGTCCATCTTGTGACTGCAAACGTCTTTTCAACTCCGGTAGCAGGAACGTTGCTTCCAATGACCTAGAATCACGCACTTCTATTAAAAGTCTTCCATTTTAAGGCACCACTTCCGAACGCTCAGTAAAAAGAGAAGAATTTATTACATAGGATTACCTACTGTTGCTTGCTATGGCATGCATATACGTTTTTCACTATTTACAAAACTTTAACATTAAGAAAAGCGAGATGTTTATCTATTCTTCGAAAACCTGAAGGCAATGAGAAAAACATTTAAACTTTTAAACCCGCAAAAACCCGCCACTCCTAAACGGCCGGTTTAGTTGTAAATAACTAGTAATTTACTTTTCGTAAACGAAATATAAATATTTAGTACTTTTCTTTCTTTGATATCTTTACCATCAATTTTCAGTTTGATATTAGAATCTATTTTCTTTTGGGGTGGGTGAAATATAACAAAGTTGGATTTATCAATGTTTAAGGAAAGCTTATTGGCACATAACCATTGATTAACGTTCAGAAGACCTCTATTTAATTTCTCTTCAAGAGCCTGGAGACTCTTATCAGAGGAGAATAAGTTTGAGTCATCTGCAAACAGGTGGAGTTCAATGTTTGTGGCAGAGTTACTAAAATCATTTATGTACAGAAGGAAGAGTAGAGGCCCTAAGACAGATCTCTGGGGTACACCACATGTTATCAGCCTCTCCTCAGATTTAGTATTACCAATTGGTACAAACTGCTTTCTGTTTGTCAGATAAGAACGCTATTCCCCTAATTCCATAATTTTCAAGTTTCTTAAGTAATATATGATGATTTACAGTATCAAAGGCCTCATTGCATGAGTTGTTGAGTGCTTGGCACGAAAACCAAACTGTCCAGGATATATCACATCATTGTTTTCAAGAAAGCTTATTAGTCTATTATACATTAATATTTCAAGAAGTTTATTAAAAACAGAGAGGAGAGAAATAGGGCGGTAATTTGTCATTAACGTTCTAGCACCTTTTTTGTACACTGGAAGCACTCTGGCAACTTTCAGCTTTTCAGGTACAACACCTGACTGAAAGGAACAGTTGAAGAGGTATGCTAAGGGTTCAGATAAGAGTGTTTTAAGTGTTTTTAAAAGATTTGTAGTTATACTAAAAGGGCCAACTGATTTAGAAGTATTGATATTATTTATTTCTCTCTCAATTTCATTGGCAATGACAGGATAGATGAGGAAGCTACTACAGAGTGGAGTATTAAGGAAGTTATCAAACGCAATGTTTAGCATTAGGTATAGCATCAACAAGATTAGATCCAATTTTAGTGAAATGGCTATTAAAAACATTGGAAATATTTTGAGAGTTTGTTATTTTTTTGTTACCAACTTCTAAGATAATGGGAGCAGATGCAGATGTCTGTTTAAGTGTGATAAGTTGTTTTATGCCTTTCCATGTTTTTTTTATATTACTCTGATTTGTGATAAAATAGTTATTATAGTAGCTTTTTTTGTTTATCACCATAAGTTGCTTAAGCTTGTTTCTATGTGTTTTATATTTGGAGTAATAGTAATTATTCTTGCTTATATAGTTTGTTTTTCAAGGCAATAGAGGTCCTTAGACCTTTTGTTATCCATGGTTTAGCCTGCACTTTAATTTCTCTTTTGCTAAGTTTCCTTAATAGAACATGTTTGTTAATTAAATTGGATGGTCTCTGTTTTTTATTAATATTTTAATATTTCTCATTTCACTTTTTCTTTGACCAAGTTTTTATTTTATTTTTCTTTACAGGGTTGGTCAGATCCGAGCTATGAATAATAACAATAATACTAATAATAATGATAACAATAATAATAATAACAATAACAATAACAATAATAATAATAATAATAATAATAACGATGATGATCATATGTGATATTAACATTAACTATTAGTTAATCTGCCCTTTTGGTATAAAAACATTAACTGAGAAGAAAACAAGAGATTAAACGAAAATGACCAAACTTTTCAAGACTGGCTGAAATTTACCTTAACCACGGCTTCAAATCACTGCTGGCTCTTTTACTGTCTCAAAGCCAAACTACTGCGGACTTTTAGACTCAATAGGGCGCTATTTTGTTCCTTTGCTGAAATAACTTAATTTCTCTTTTCTCTTTTTGAACTTCTAAACGAAACATATTGGCAGAAATCATAAGCCGTTATAGCATATACTCATATAACCCCTTCCCCTTTCTCCTTTGCCAAGCGAGATCAAGGTCAATCAGTAAAGGAGTGGAAAAAGGAGCACGTGACAAATAGCTCGGGAGCTTGGCTATCTGTGGTCGTACCTTTCCAAAGTTTTCTTGGCTTTGTGATGTTTACTCTCGTCGAAGTCTTTAACTAACATAACCAACGACACCTCATTCTCATAGACTCCCTGCATCACGAAGTCGTAGTCCAGATAAAGTCGAAGAGCCCTCGGGTTCTTAAAAGAGCCGGAAACAACCAACCAGACATTGGCGGTGTAGCCTTGTTCCACGGACAATTCTCGAATCACTTCCAAACCGCTAGCCAGACAAATAGGCCCGACACATCTTCCTCGATAGGCAGGTTTTCGCACGCAATAAGAAACTTCCCAGTATTTGTTACGGTTCGTAGATGCTGGAAATGTCATCGGCTGCAATAAAGGAAAAGAGAGAACACGGGATGAGTGTATGTCCTTTTCTTTAAACATTGCCACACCTACCGCGACTTCCGGGTGAGATTTCTCAAAAGCGATAGCCACTAAACGATCAGCTCCTGAGTAGATGGCCTCCACTTCTCCCTTGAAAGATCTCATGTTGAGTTTCGAGGCAGCTGCATCAGAGCGATCCAAAACAGAAACCACCGATTCTTTTGCGAAGTCTTCAGGTATGGCGTTGTGGTACACCTGTACGTAATTTACATGACGCAAGTGAATCAGTCTTTTCATTTTACTTGTTATATTACTAGTTTCCACTAAAATATTCAAGTAAACTAACAATGGGTTTTTACCTTGACTCCAATTTCGCAAAATTCTGAAGAATTAATCAAATTTCGCACTTCCTTAACGCAATCCATAATTCGACAAAGATTATTAACCTTTAACTGGATATCATAAATGCGTAGAAAACTACCAGATCCCCGTTTCTGCTCGTAATTTACGAACCGAGTGAGACTGGGTCTAGAAGTCTTCACGTGTGGACATTCAAACATGGCGGCTGCTCGAACGAGCGAACAGCGCTTCCAAATCGAGTTTTACTCTGATTTTGAAGAAGAGGACGATGAAGAGGGTGATGAAGAAGAAAAGACCCAAAATGACAAATGGTGTGTTGCTAAATTCTCATAAATGTTATCCATATTATCATTTCCATCTGTCCGCACATCAAATTCACTGAACACTTTCAAATCTGAACTAAACAATTTAAACCTACTTGAACTGATCTCAAAAAGCCACTATCATGACTGAATGACTCCGCCCAAACCTATGCCAAATCCCCTGGAGGGAGATTGCGTAGTATTCCATTTAGATTTAGATTTAAACAGGTTCGACAATTTTGCTTTTCAATTTGCAGTTTGTGATAAATTCCTATATTCTCACAAGTAAACAACTTACTTTGTATTGATGCTGTAAGGAGAAGATAGATGTTGATAAACTGGATGGTGCTGAAGGTTAAGAAAGTTAGCTTTAATTTTTGCCTACTGTGTTTTGCAAAACGAAACAAAATGAAATAACACTTAATCTGTATTTTCTTTAAACAAGCTTAACAAACACTAATGCTTGATTGTACCAGATATTTTTTTTCCTTGCCTGTGCAATAATTTTTTTCTATCAATATTATCTGTGTTTAACTTTTCAACCCAGACTACTGGTATTTACTAGCCAGCCATTGAATATATTTTTTAGATTATTCAAATGTCATTTTTAAGAACTTTCAAATTTATAACTATTACTATATTTGATTCTGAAAAGCCCCAACAGGGAGAATTTGATAAAGTTTTGTATTGTATTGTATTGTTCAAATCATGCATGAGTTCATAAACTGTGTAATAAATACTTCTTTCAAAAACTTTGTTTCAAATTCTTGCAGGGGAGGAGTTGACGGTCCACAACACCGGCAGTAGCCTACTCCTATCAACAAGTGTGTGGGTTCTTTTTTAAAAAGTCCTTAAAAGTCCTCCGATAGGACGTCGAGAGACTAGACCAACAGCTTCACAACCTGGGGCCTTCTGGTTGGGAATCAGAGATCTTACCAACTAGGCCAACCATGCTCACACACTGTAAGCTATACAAGCTATCCAATGTGAAAAGCCAAATTCTCCCAAACTGTTTAACAGGAAAGTATGGATACAATTTAGGAGAGTTAGCAACAAATTAACTGTGATGTTTGGGGATGAAAGGATTAACATACTCTAGTATTTTAAGAACTATTTTTGTTTCATTTTACAATTCATTCTTAAATAAATTTGAAACTGAACAAATTGAGTAATGTGTCAGCAGAGCTCAATTCTACAACAAGTGTGAAGCACACACACCATGAATAATGTTTGTGATTTATTGCACAAAGTATCATTTTTCTGAAGAAATCCAGGATTTATTAATTTTTGTTTCTGGCAGGAGTATGAAAAAGCACTAGAGGTTTATACAGAGCTTGAAATTTTTGAGGGCTGAAATTGCTGCATTTAAAAAAATAAAGATAATAAGAACCCCATGAATACTAAGTACTCTCCTAACTCAAAAAAATGGTAACCACATGCATGCCTGCTCAATTTGATATTATGGTAAAACTTGATTGAGAATAATATAAAAACCAGACATAACCTTGTTCGCAGACGGAGGCCCTGAGAAGCATTCAGTGTATACATTAATCAATTTTTATAATTTGACCCATTTTTATAAATTGCAAATTGCAATGAAATAAGATAAATTGGAATCTTTAGGTACAGGGCATCTATAAGTGCTCAATTTAGTTTAGATGCCCTGTGTTAAGATATAGTACAGTACATGTAAATATTTTTAATGGGTTGGTAAGGCACACTTATAAAAGGAATACAAGCTAAATTGTTCACAAAAGTAATTATCAGTCTGACCACTGTTAAACACTGGAAGACTAGTTTTAAAAAAAACCTGTTTTTCTGCATTGGCGGGTGAGCTGAATATGGGTTATGGTCAACAAACGTTGATATAGTATGTTTTTTGCTGAAAGGTCAGATGTAAAGCTACATCTAACCTTTCAGTGATAAACAAACTAAATCAACCTTTGTTGACCATAACCCATGACCACTGTTAACCCTTTCAGCCCCAAAAATGACAAATGATGTGTTGCTAAATTCTCCTAAATGTTATCCGTACTATCATTTTAAACAGGTTCGACAATTTTGCTTTTCATAAGGAATCATTTGCAGTTTGCGATCAATTCCTTTATTCTCACAACTAAACAACTTACTTTGTATTGATGCTGTAAGGAGAAGATAGATGTTGATAAACTGGATGGTGCTGAAGGTTAAGAAAGTTCTCTTTATTTTTGGCCTACTGTGTTTTGCAAAACAAAACAAAATGAAATAACACTTAAATCTGTATTTTCTTTAAGCAAGCTTAACAAACACTAATGCTTGATTGCACCAGACATGTGTTACCCTTGTTTGGGGACAGACAATTGGAAAAAGGATGGAGGAGTGAAGAGTTTTTAGCTCACTTAATTTTTTTTGTCCTTGTCTGTGCAATAATTTTTTTTCTAGCAATATTATCTGTGTTTAACTTTTCAACCGAGACTATGCAATATTTTATTTTCCTGGGCCTATTTTCCTTTCCTCTTATACAAAAGGGTTTCTTTTGAAAATGCAATTTCAATTCATGGTTAAAGCATTTGCTAGAGTACTGTTCCTCATTTTAACTACTGGTATTTACTTGCCAGCCATTTAAATATATTTTTTAGATTATACAAATGTAATTTTTAAGAACTTTCAAATTTTATAACTATTACTGTATTTGATTCTGAAAAGCCCCATCAGGGAGAATTCGATAAAGTTTTGTATTGTATTGCATTGTATTGTATTGTTCAAATCATGCATGAGCTCATCAACTGTGTAATAAATACTTCTTTCAAAAACTTTGTTTCAAATGTTGTCACTCTGACAGTCATTTTATGCTCTCTTTGCAAGGTTTTGAAATACTAATTTACAAGGAAGAGCTTCAAAAGTTTGACACAGTGCAAAACGCTTTGACGCTATTTTTTATTTATTTATTTATTTATTTATTTATTTAATTATTTAATTACTTATTTATTTATTTTATTTGAAAGGGGTTGCGCAAGACCTATGACGTCACAAAACATTAGAAAAGCTACCTGAGTTTTAAAAATGTTGCGTGATTAACTTTAAGACAAAGAATTATCACTTGTTTGAAATTCTTCGTTAATATTTGGAGGAAAATGTTTAGAAAGTCTCATTTTGTTTTACATTTAGACTGGTTTAGTATGCAAAGAAAAGAAAAAATTCGATTTTGACATCGATATGACGTCATTTGACGTCACAACCAAAGGAAGGAAAACGTCCAGTTTGCAGAGAACAATCAAAGTTCCAAGTTTTATAGTAATAGCAGTTATAGTTTTCGAGTTAAATAGTAAAACGTCGTTTTCGGCTGAAATTTTGGCTAAGTCTTTGCGCGTAC
>JAOBYE010708094.1:0-11328 GCA_025403585.1 Parazoanthus swiftii
AAAGCCGAGCTTTTGAAAGACGCACTTCCAGTCATCGTAGGACCGCTGACCGAAATCATAAATTGCTCGCTCCTTACTTCTTAGCAAAGAACATACTACGTATGCATTTGTCTTGGAGGTTATTTACTTTGGTTAACCTAGTTTTAGCTGCATTGCCCCAACTTAATATACCATAGGTTAAGAATGGGTAGATTAAGGTATAGTAAAGATGTCTTAAAGTTTGTAAAATGAGATACATGTAATGTCTGGTTTTGTATAAGATCCCAATATTTTTTGATAATTTACTTCTAAAATGTTTAATCTGAGGTTCCCAAGTAAGGTTTTTATCAAGGTAAATGCCTAAGTATTTAATATAATATTTTTGTTTAAGGTTATGCACATCAATAATGCAGTTCTTTTGAAGAGATGTAATAAGCATATAATTAGTTTTTTTAAGATTAACAGTTAACCTATTTACGGCATAGTACGTCAGTAGTTTTTCAAATTCTTGATTAATTATAACACTAAGGTCGTTAAGATTATCGGAAGCATAAAAGACTTTTGTGTCATCTGCAAAGATTCTAAAAGAAAGTTTATTAGAACAGTTGGACATGTCATAGACATAAAGAAGAAAAAGTAAAGGACCCAAGGTAGAACCTTGAGGGACCACAAGTAATATTTAAAACAGCAGATTTAAAATCATCAATTTGTACATATAGTTGCTTTCTATTATGAAGATAGTTTTGAAACCACTCAAGAGCAACTCCTCGTATTCCATACTTATATAATTTGTTTAGCGGAATTTGATGATCAACTGTATCAAAGGCTCTAGATAGGTCAAGATACATTCCACAGGTAGTTTTTTTATTATCAATATTAGACTTTAATTGATCAGTTATTTCAAGAATTGCTTGCTCAGTTGAGTAATTTTTCCTGAGACCGAATTGGATTTTGAATAGTATTTCATGTTTATTAAGGAACGAATAAACTAATCTTTCTAATAATTTTGCGAAAGGTGGGCCAGATTTATAAATAGGAGCGACTCTTGAGATCTTTAAAATATTTGGAAATATACCTGAAGCAATAGATTTATTGTAAATGTTGGCAAATGGTACAGATAATGGGAAAAAGAAGAGCAAGGCCAAGGACGCTGGACTACATCGTAGAATAGCTTACGCAGAGGACCACAACTTGAGCAGAAGTTTGAATCTGAAAATGTGATTTCAAAGTACATGTAGCAACGGCGGCAAATATTCTCGAAACATACATTCCGTCGTCAGTCAGCGAGTGACTTGATCCATGCATAACTTTTAGTGAACAGCCGGCTGTACTTTGAGCCTGCCAAAAATCAAAAAGTTGTCAAAAATTTTTTTTAAAATTTTCAACTTGCCAAAAAAAAATTTTCAACTTGCCAAAAAAAAAAAATTCAACTTGCCAAAAAAAATTTTCAACTTGCTTAAAAAAAAATTTCAATTTGCCAAAAAAAAAAATTTCAATTTGCCAAAAAAAAAATTTCAATTTGCCAAAAAAAATTTCAATTTGCCAAAAAAAAATTTTCAATATGCCAAAAAAAATTTCAAATTTTATTAAAACAAAAAAAAAACATGTGTCGGGCTGGGGCTTCCGTACTGCACTAACCACTAACTTGTTAGACTGAATTATGTTATTGAAAAAGTCCCATATCAAAACCCACAACCATAAAAGTTTAGTGTATGACGGAGCCATGTCGTGGAATACTTTTCTTGCCACTAGCCTATGTACAAGTGTCTACTTACAGCTGGTCGAGGTTGGTAAAAGTGTCCAAGTCTCCAACGGGTATATCGCCAATCTGGTTGTTTGATAAATCTCTGTAAAATATATAGAATGTACAATAATGTCCTGATAGTTTCAAACGCTTAATTATGGGAAAGAAAACCAATTTTCGCCAGACGTACTGCTGCAAAATTCACAAGTCAAACTTGTTTTGAAATAGCTGTATGTCAAACGTATAAAATCACATACATAGCACATATTTGACCTTCTAGGAAGAACATCTTGCTCCGCTTTAGCTTCAGTTAAGTTATACTTAAAACCCTCGATATCCTATTATAATGTTAGTGTTTCTAAGCCCAGATAAGCGAGATATAGCGATATTTGGAGTCTACTGTCGGTAGTAGGCAATCATTTCTGATTAAAATGTATTTGATTAAAATATCGCAAGTAGCTCAATTATCATGGTTTGCCAAAACTCGACATTTTTTCCTACTTGCACACAGTTGATGCAACTGGAACTACCACGTACTAGAAGCGAATGCGAGACACGTTAAGATATCTGTTATAGATAATTAGGGACGTTCAGTGGACTTACAATTTCGTTGGTGCTTGATGTCTCAAGGGTTTTGCTGGAAATAACGTCAGCCTGTTGTTATAGAGTATTCTGCAAAAGAAATCCAGCCATTGTAACCGAGAGAGCTCCTTTCTCTACTCAGAGTTTTTCTATTTATTCTTTTGCTACCGAATCCCACATACTACTGACTTTGAGACGAAAACTTAATTAAAAGAACCCACACACTTGTCGATAGGAATAGGCTTATGCCGTTGTTGTGGACTGTCACCTCTTCCCTTACAAAGGGCCTGCTGTAAATGGAGAAACCTGTAGCAGTGTCCCTCTCCTTCGGGGAAAAAACTGAATAAATTAAATTAAATTAAACTTGAACTTGAACTTGAACTAGATGACTTTTGTTATTATATATTGAGTTCTGATTGGCTATGGGTGTTGCTTTTGCTAAAACCTAGCTAAATAACAGCCCACATCGGGCCAACAAATTGTAGCACGCAAGTCTCGCTTTGGAGGCCTGCAAAATACGTGAAGGCGCGGCGGCAAATAGTTACATAACATTGTATTACATAATTGTACCCCCCCCCCCCAAAAAAAAAAAAAATTCTATAAACAGCTAAAATACGAACTAGGAGATGGGATGAAAAATATTTTTTGTTTAAGAATTATACAGATGGAGGCCTAAAAAGACTGATATTGAAATCTTCAACAAATCGCTTGAATAGAGCAACTGGTTACAAACATATTTTGATGATTTTAGTAAAGCAAAGGTAAGATTTTTCTTAATTAAAATTTGAGAAAGCTAGTGAATCTTCAATTATATTTTCAAATTTCTTTCTAAGAGAAATGTAAAATTGATTGATACAAAAAAAATTTATTTTCAATAAAGAACTAGTCGAGATACAGACCGAAACTAGGTAGTGAAAACTCAATTTCTGAAAAACAAGTAGGAATGCATTCAGTCTTGAATAACACCGAACTTAAAATCAACAATCAACCAGTCAAATACAAGCCACGGCACAGAAAGGAACAAATTATGTTGGAGACATTATCAATACCACATATTATATCTTCATTCAATACGAAGGTTTTGTTGTAAGCTCAGTTGTCGCACAGCATAAAAATAGTGTTTGTCTTCACTTTAATCAAAACAATTTTCCCTTGTCATAAAAGGCTACTCTTTCTAAAATAAGTGTCATATTAATAACAGATTTTTAACGATTATATGCCATTTACATGTGGGCTAGTTAGAATGAGTGTAAGTGTACTTACATGTCGTTTGTTACCTTAACACCTCTCAGAGACGTCTCATGAAAGGTTTTCAGCAGATTATCAGAAAGATCCCTGCGGTTGAAACATACAAAAACGTAAGGTGTTGTCTAGACCTTGCAGAAAAATAAATGTAACCGTGGGCTTGGAAAAGCCAAAGCAGTTAAAATATATTTGCACGAAGGAACATGCTTCACAGCAAAAATACATCGAAACTCCACGAAGCCTACATGCGGGCAACAGGAGAATTTACGACGCGGAGTATTAGTTCGTTAGGTTGATAGCGTGAGGCAACGTAATTATGAGTCACAAACTCATTCAGATCTAAGGAAATTTGACAATATAGTTCCAGGCCGGTGTCCCAGGGATTTCGCCACCCCCCCCCCAAAAAAAAAATTCGCCCCTCCCCGGGGCGGATTTACTAGGGAATTCGCCCCCCTCCTCGTTGAAAACTCTATAAAGAACTGATAATGCTATACGTAGTTGAACATTCTTACACAAAATTGAAAACTTCATAAAGAACTGACAATGCGGGATGTAGTCGAACATTCTTACACGAAGTTGAAAATTTTATAAAGAACTGATTACGTGGTACGGGGTCGAACATGCTATAAAAAATTGAAAGCTTTATAAACAACTGATTACACGGTACGCAATCGACGCTTTTCGACATCGTTCCATGTTAAAACTTTTGTTACGTTTTTAAAACATGTTATTTTTTAAAAAAATTATTTGCTTTTAGCGTGTCATTCTCGAATAATTGTAAAATATTCTCAACGGTGGGGGGGGAGGGGGGCGAGAAATTCACTAGGGATTTCGCCCCCCTTCCTTTCAAACGGTATAGTTCCCCGCTTTTCGACATCGTTCCATGTTTAACTTTTTGTTCAGTTTTTTAAATATGTTCTTTTTTAAAAAAAAAACTATTTGCTTTTGATATGTTTTTCTAATTCTCGAAGAACTAAAAAGTATTCGCAACTATGGGGGCCGGGGGGGCAAATTCACCAGGGATTTCGCCCCCCTTCCTTGCAAACGGTATAGTTCCCTGCTTTTCCACATCGTTCCATGTTAAAACTTTTTTGTTACGTTTTTAAAACATGTTCTTATTTAAAAACTATTTGCTTTTGACATGTCTTTCTCGAACATTTGTAAAATATTCTCAACTGGGGGGGGGCAAATTCACTAGGGATTTCGCCGTCCCCTCCTTTTCAAACGGTATAGTCCCCCGCTTTTCGACATCGACATCAATTTGCCCCCCAGTAGTTGAGAGTATTCGAAAATTCTTCGCAAAAGACATATCAAAGACAAATAGTTTTTTAAAAAGAACATATTTTCAAAAAAAGGAACAAAAAAGTTTTAACATGGAACGATGTCGAAAAGCGGGGAACTATACCGTTTGAAAGGAGGGGGAGGGGTGAAATCCCTAGTGATTTTGCCCCTCCCCCCCATAGTTCAGAATACTTTATAATTCTTCGAGGAAGACATGTCAAAAGCAAATAGTTTTTTTAAATAAGAAAATGTTTTACAAACGTAACAAAAAAGTTTTAACATGGAACGATGTCGAAAAGCGGGGAACTACACTGTTTGAAAGGAAGGAGGGGGGCGAAATCCCTAGTGAATTTGCCCCCCCCCCCCTCCAATAGTTGAGAATACTTTATAATTCTTCGAGAATTAGAAAGACATATCAAAAGCAAATAGTTTTTTTTAAAAAGGAACATATTTTAAAACCTGAACAAAAAGTTTAACATGGAACGAGGTTGAAAAGCGGGGAACTATATCGTACGTTTGGAAGGGGGCAAAATCGCTAGTGAAATTGTCCCCTCCCTCCAAAGGTTGATAATATTTTACAATTCTTCGAGAAAGATACGTCAAAAGCAAATAGTTTTTCAAAAACAAATTCGAAAAACGTATCAAAAACGTTTTAACATGGAACGATGGCAACAAAATGACTGAAGGGGGAGGGGGAGAGATCAATAGTGAATATGTCCCCCGATAGTTAAGATAGACGTAAAAAACTAAACACGCTTTGCAAAAAATGAAAAACATTTAAACGATCACACGCATATACATATATTATTCTAAAGTGCATGATAAATGGGGGGGGGCGGCCCTAGTGATTTCGCCCTGGGAGGGGGGACGAGATCCCTAGAGGGGGGCGAAATCCCTAGTGATTCTCTTGGAGGGAGGGGGGGGGGCGGATTCGCTACGACACCGACACTTTCCCCGTTTCCATAGATATTTTTCGCTCGTTTATCAACAAAATATTTAATACTATCATTTCAGTGATAATAACTTTATGATGTACGGTAAATTTCAGAAAAAAAGCCCATTGGCTTACAGTTTTCAGTGCACTATTAATGGGCTTATATTCGGACTGGGCTTAAATTCGGGGAAGTTTTGCGTGGGCTTATACACGAAGGGAATCTATATTCTGGGAGGGGGAGGGGGCAGCTTTATTCGAAGGGAATTTTGCGTTTCAAAATAGTTTGGGCATATGACCGGATGCGGATTTTGCGTTTCAAAAAAAGATTATCCGAATTTTCGACGTATTCGAACGGCCCGTCTGTAAATCAAGTTTAGCCTGTTCGGGTAACCGAGGATACACTATGATATGTAAAACACCCCACAGGGTCCCGGATGTAGTTTCGTCAAACGCTGCATGGTGTCCATATAATAAGAATAAGAAAAAAAATTGTGTTTACGGATTTCCCAGACTATCCTAATTTCAAGCTGCCGACCCGTTTTTTTGAGTTGTGAAATTATATTTCTTTATCTCTTCATTAAAATTAAGAAAAACGCGGCCAACAGAGTAATAAACTAAGGGGACAACTGGCGAAACACACAAAACAACTTATTACAACAAAAAATGAAGGCCTGTTATCCATTAACTAAACTGTGACAATCCCCATACAACGCCATGGCGGTTGAAAAGCTAAAAACAAATAATGGTTAAAAATACCACAAACAAATTCCCCTTCCTGTCTACCCTAAATTCTGAAGGCACATCACCGGAGTCACACAAATTTTGTTTTACGTCTTAAATGTTTCATGTTAGAAATACACCAAATCTGTGAAAAAGTGGCATGAAGCCTTGACTTCAACTTTTGAAGCGTAATAATCGGAATTGGGACAATCTAAACAGTTATCGGTCTCTGTTACTTACAGTGAATGAATGGTTGACGTCTGGAAATCAGTTCCCCACATTGGACCACTGATGGCTTGAATCTTGTTTTTCTTGAAAAGTCTTAAAAAGGAAGTTTCTTCATAAAACAGTTGCGTTATAGCGGCAAAAAAAACCAACCAAATTAATTCTAACCAACTAAAAGGTCATTCCCAAAACACAACAGTAAAACTTACTGTAGATGTACATGTAGATGTACATGTGGCTGGTTAATTATTGTTACGGGTACAATAAAACCTTTAAAATTATTGGAGATCTGTGTGTTTAAGGAGATGTGTCGGAAGAAGAAGGGTGACTCTGAAGGGCTGGGTAGCAGGACCGGGTTTTTCTGATGGTGAATTTGCTTGTACGAGAGGTAGAATTATTGTTATTATTACTATTACTATTATTTTATTATTATACCAACATTGAATGGCAAAAATGGAAATCTGTATGGAACAAGATGCAACTTGGACTCAGTATCCAGCCGCTGACCAGTGGAAGAAGCCCACGTTAGATGTAACTCAGAACACACAACTTTCATTGGATTGATATGGCTTCTTAGATGTAGTTATTATATTTCAACAGTCATCTACGTTGCATGTAAAATTATCTCATTGAAACAAAACAAAGTTGGTTTCATATAGTCCGTAGCTGTATGAAAGTAATGAAATACAGTTAGACCACACATGTGCTATAAAAAATGATAACTTAATTACATACTTACACAAAACGTGCTTTGACTCTGATGAAAGAGTGGTCCTCAACAGATTCTATGGGATTATTCTCTAGCTGACTGTTGAAACACAACAAATGAAACTAGTCTCCACTTACACTATATTTGTAACAGTGCTACAATCAGAGATACTACTGGATATTAGTACAAGTAAAACAAATTTAAACCTCTGCATCTTCAGTGTTTGTAAAACAATGTACATGTACCGATATCTGGTGTTTTACATATCAAATAGATTTGGGGGGTATTCGTATACCAATGTATAAACGAACAAATTAACAAAAAAGTGAATAGTAATTAAAATAATACCCGCAAACCAGTAAAGTGGTTTATAAGGGAATTGTCAGAAACAAGTGATAATTACCTGCAGTGCCATCACTACACAATAACTCATCAAAACTGCCTTATTAGTGGATAGGTACAGACAATTTGTCACGCAGGGCTCTGCAAAAATGCTGGCCTGATGGCCCGAATATCATTCTACCCCTTCTTTGGCAGAACAATATAATAGTTGATTGGTGACTCCGAAAAGGACTTAAAGTTCCAGAAATGTTTTTGTACAAAAAATGACATTTTTCAATTTATAAGTTTGTTTGAGATTTTGGCATTTTTGAACTGAACGACTAAAAATTAACGATATTTAAAATCCTCCCTTCCCCATAATCAATGTCAGTTGATAAAATTAGTAAGCAATCAAAGCTCAGATGTGGTTTGCCTCCCATATGAAATGAACGAAGTATGGGGATGTCATTATCGATTCCCAACATCAAGGCAACATCAAGGACGTAGATTTTCAACTGTTAGTAGTCTTTCACTTTAGATTTCTTCCAATAATTTTTCCTTGCATGGCTTTTTCATACTTGACCACCAGCCTGCCCAGAGTTGAAATGGCCCACTAGTTTACTTAGCAAGTTTACTCGCAACCAGCTGACGAAGTGTATAGACCGTTTGCACAATACGCCTCACTGGCCATGACTGAACAAAATGTTTGAGTCGAGGTTGGTAAGGCAGAAACACAAATGTATGAAAACTTGGAAACTGACCTGGACATGAAGTTATTGTTTCTGGCCACTGGGATGTATTATGCATACGGTCTATGATTATAATTGAAAACAACCAGGAAAATAGTGCCTTTCGTACTTTGGTACAAGTTTTCCACTCCCTCCACAGCTATTCTTCTTCCCCACGTTTTCAGTAAACAATCCATTTATAATACACTTTCTAACCAACCACGAACACTGTAGCTGGTACTCCAGATTGTTCTGGTACAACTACATGTATTTTGCTCACTCATACTGTTTTATATGTGATTTTAGTTTACATTAACTGTTCTCGTTTATTAGTTTCAAAGTTTACTTTAAAAAGTTTCTTAGCTAGAAAAGACCAGCCTGGAAAAATATTTTAACTTTACTTACATCTATATCTTTTATAACTAAAACATTGTTCTCATTACTCACGGTCCATTGGACTGGCTAGAACCTTGACATGGACCGGCTATTTTCATGGCTAGAAATGTAAAATTGTAAAATTGTACAATCTCTTTTAAATACTATATTCTTCAGAATCAGTTGTCATATGCGAAAAATGCGCGGAAACATATTTTTTTTTGGCGGTGATACAAATAAAAGTTGTTGATAATTACCAAAGTCCGTCAACTCCAACCGTTCTCTATCGCGACTGGACTGGTTTTCATTAAACTTAGCTACATCCATGTTGCCATTTTCGTTATTGTTACTATTACTAAAGCAGGCTTCCGAACACATTACCACTTATTATAACAAGGCACTTGTACAATAGACATCAGATTTCACATAGACACAGTAAAGAAACCTCACATGTCCCAGTAAACGTCAACGTCTCTGAAAGTTTCCTTTGCAATGGTTGTTAGCTCCAGGTATCGCAAGTCGCTAAAAAGCAAACGACAAAGGATGATCACTGGATGGCAAACAGAAAAATGAAAAGGAGAGTAAAATATTCATTAACAAAATAAAATAGTGAAAACAAACAGCAAATACAAAATGTTAACAACTGACATTTAAAGGAAAATAAAAATCCAGTAAAAACAACAGTTGAAAAACAGAAATTAACTCATGCAAGATACTTTCGAAGTTTTGTGAAACTGGGCCATTTTCAATTTACAACACACATAATCGTATGATTTACAAACAAGATATCAATTGTCACTAAGCATTTGAAAAAAAAACTGTTATTACACGGCCCTCACCGACAACACACTGACGATACAGAAAACACAGTTATTTATCAAAGCGCTAGCCTGATCAAACCGCAACTGATGGATATGCGAATTAAAATTTATGAGGGACACAAAGTACTGTCAATATTTTCGGTACTAGAAATATATTGTGAGTTTACTTAGAAGTACAAACATATATTTAACATTTTTAAAATATTGTGTTTTATTCATGTGTCTGCGTTTGTGTGGGTGTTTGTGTTTTAACGTTTAAAAATGATAAAACTGTCTGAAATGTTAAAAACATAACAGTTAAAAATGACAAAAAATGTCTTAAATATTCCAGTTTTACGCACAGCCGGTTTCGTTGGCAATCATCAGACTAACGAATATTCAAACTACAGTAGTTTAAAATTGGAATTTGTTTATTTGGGGATAAAGAATACAAAGTTTATTTCCGCTTCTCTGTGTCTTTGTGTAATGATAGTAGCAGAGTTCCACTGACCACATACGAGACGGGCCTGACAGAGCCTGTTTGTAGTGACACGAACATATCCAACTGTTAACAAAGTCTTCTATCTCTTGTACACTTTCATCCAGAGTTGGCGCGTGCCATCCATACTTTAGATAATCTCAGAAAAGGGATAACAGCACGCTAAAAACTGACAGTGGAAACAGTGGAAGCCCCCAAAGCACTAAGCTTCGATCGAAACAGCAGATTTGGGGCATATGTTTATGTCTAAAAATGACAGGTATGGAAAAAGCAAGGGATAAAAGTACAACGTGGCACTGTTTTTCTATGAGTGGTTAAGGACTGAGTGGAAAATAGAACAGAAGGAATGCTCGCATTGTGGCTTCAGCCTTGGCCTGCCTAAAACAAGGTCTGAAGTTGCTTGTAAGTAACAACCCCAACCACTTTGCTCGAACATGTACATTTACTCAGGCAGGCAGCACTAATGAATCAGATCAATAATTTTTCATAAGCTCGGTTCAGGAGGACCCTGTCCATCAGTCACATGGCTGCTGTCGGTGTGTATCAAAAGCATCATCATTGAATGCACGTTTGGCATGGGTGCAAACGTCAATATCATTGGATACCTTGACTACCCACGACTCATAAAACGCCCCATATTGCACCCAACTAAGGTAAGGCTCACTGCAAAAGCATACAGTGTATATGTCTGCGGGGTCTAAATTCTGGTTATAGTACAGTGTCTTTTGAAAATAGTACACAAGCATCTTATCACACCTGCTGATATACAACCAAACTCGGTGTCAAGACTGAAAGGCTTGATCTTGTCAAACATGTGACGATAGTGAATGGTGACCAAGGGATGCAAGCGTTGATTGACAGAAACAAAGATGAGCCAGTTTTAGATTGTGTACATGAACATAGAGGCATACTGTCTGAGTTTGCTGATTTACTTCAGGGTTTGTTGTCTCCAAGATGAACTGACTACATTTGTATAGAGTTTTGTAGAATATGCATGACAAACTTACGCATGATACGGTGGACGATTATCATATCCCACAAAACGGGTCAGCAGAATGGTTGTGATTACCAAAAGAATGGTCAACCTGAAGGTGTGCCTAGATAGATAGATAGACAGACAGACAGACAGACAGACAGACAGACAGACAGACAGACAGACAGATAGATAGATAGATAGATAGATAGA
>JAOBYE010708105.1:0-11328 GCA_025403585.1 Parazoanthus swiftii
GGGGTGAGGGAGGGTGGGGGTGAGTGAGGAGGTAGGGGTGCGGGAGAGGGTGGGAGTAAGAGGGGATGCAGGTAGGGGAGAGAGTGAGGGGTGGGTTCCTTTCAAGTGTTGTTTTGTAGAACACGAGGGAAGGCAGATGTCCCAAACAAGTGTAAGCAAGAACTGTGCTTCACATTAGGGGTAACCAGTCAACAGTGGTATTGTTTTTTGAGTGGTTGCATTGTTTCGCATTTTTCCTGTTCATTTCTCATATGCCTTGATATCACTAGAAAGATGATAAGATTGAGATCAACTTTGGATAATTTGAATGCTGTTTCAAGTGTTGAGCATTGAAATTAAGGCTGTCCTTTTATTTGAAATGTAATTATAGCACCTTACTAAGGACTTATTTCCCTCCATTTGTAGGTTTGTGATTTTGGACTTGCACGAAATGAGGAACCCAATGAAAACATGATAATGACACAGGAGGTTGGTCAGATTTGTGTGTAATTATAAAATTAACCCCAAGTTAAATTGAAATATAATTGTATGTATAATCAAAGGATGAATTTAAATCATAAAATTTCTTAATAGCCAGTTTTCATAAACTTTAAATTACATGTGTTTGGTAAATGAGTTTAATCGGAGTGTTTACAAATAAATAAATGCACTTGGAGTGCAAGGAATTTCCAGTATAATGTTCAGCTATCTGTCACGGAGCACTTGCTTCGTTTTAAGTAACTAATGGATTACTTGAAAAGTTGTTATAATCCACTAGTGAATAATCAGTATTAAATAATACCCTGTGGAAAGTGTAGATACTAGTTTAGTGGAGTATTTGCTGGGATTTGCATTTTGATGCAAGAAATTGCGGTAAATGGAGGTCGTTGTGGTTGTGTTCAAACAACAGCTTGTCATGCATCAATTACACCAACATTGCTTTTGACATTTTGATTTGAAATTCACAATTCTACTTCTTTGTGTCTATTTTCTTTGAAAAAATAGTAAAATCTTTTTTTATCTAAAGATTCATAAATATCTCAAAAGATCTTTCTTCTTACTATCAGCAACAATGCCATGAAATAATTATTGGATTTGCTAGATATGGACCAGAAATTGATCACACACATGACCTGTTTCAAGTCATGTGAAAAGTTCCTGATAATACCAAGACAATGTAGTTATGTCTTTGTTCTTTAACAAAAGCAAACCCAGCACATTCCAACAACAGGAAAATTGGTCAACATTATGTTCACCTATTATAATAAGGTTGTTGTTTAATTCAAACTTGTTTCTGTGCTGTAATTCAGGTTGTGACGCAGTATTACAGGGCACCTGAGCTTTTAACAGGAGCAACCCACTACACACAAGCAGGTAGGTTGAGTCCTGAGGGGGGAGGGGTTAGGTTGTGACACAGTATTGCAGGGCACCTGAGCTTTTAACAGGAGCAACCCACTACACACAAGCAGGTAGGTTGAATCCTGAGGGGGGAGGGGTTAGGTTGTGACACGGTACTTCAGGGCACCTGAGCTTTTTAACAGGAGCAACCCACTACACACAAGCAGGTAGGTTGAATCCTGAGGGGGGGGGGGTTAGGTTGTGACACATTGTTACAGGGCACTTGAGCTTTTAACAGGAGCAACTCACTACACATAAGCAGGTAGGTTGAGTCCTGAGGGGGGAGGGGTAAGCTTGTGATGCAGTATTACAGGGCACCTGAGCTTTCAACAGGAGCAACTCACTACACACAAGCAGGTAGGTTGAGTCTTGAGGGGGGAGGGGTTAGGTTGTGACACAGTATTACAGGGCACCTGAGCTTTTAACAAGGGCAACTCACTACACACAAGCAGGTAGGTTGAGTCCTGAGGGGGAAGGGGTTAGGTTGTGACACAGTATTTGACGCAGTATTACAGGGCACCCGAGCTTTTAACAGGAGCAACTCACCACACACAAGCAGGTAGGTTGAGTCTTAGGGGGGAGGGGTTAGTTTGTGACATGTTACTTCAGGGCACCCATGCTTTTAACAGGAGCAACCCACTACACACAAGCAGGTAGGTTAAGTCTTAGGGGGGAGGGGTTAGTTTGTGACACGGTACTTCAGGGCACTTAAGCTTTTAACAGGAGCAACCCACTACACACAAGCAGGTAGGTTGAGTCCTGAGGGGGAAGGGGTTAGGTTGTGACACAGTACTACCAGAAATACATGAAACATGAAAACAGTTGGTACCCAACTGCCCTGCAAGACCTGTGGATCGAAGAAAGGAACAGTTTGCGCACATTAAACTTAGGTATTTTATATTTACACAGTTAGAAGGGTTGAATATTAATTTCTCTTCATTTACCAATTTAATGTTGCAGTTGATATCTGGTCTGTTGGCTGTATTTTTGCTGAGTTGCTGAGCAGAAAAATCATGTTTCAAGCCCAGAGCCCAGTGCAGCAGGTAATATGCAGTAATCATTGTTCTTTATTCACCAAGCAATATACTACCAAGATTTATACATTGATTGAAATAGATAAACTGTGTTTAAACATCATATCAAAATGCTTGTGCTTGATAGAAGTTTTCTCATCATGTCACTGATTTTTACAACTCAATTGGAGAACTACCAAACCAGTCTGAAGTTAGTCGTTGGGTCTGAGTTGCATTGGTCAGTTTTAATTGATTCTCTGAATCTGAGCTCTCTTTAAAAAGTATTTATACAGTTAAAGTCATACCAGTCTTTTTTAATCACCCATGTAGTTCTTAAAATGTTTGTGACAGTTTGGTGTTTTTTGTTTGTTGCCCTGCAGCTCAACCAAATCATTGACCTGTTGGGAACACCAAGTTTGAACGACCTGAGCAAAGCCGGTGCCAGTGAAGGAGCCACAAAGTACATTTTGCAGAGACCACACAAACCTGTAATGTCACCTTCCATATTCATTCTTGTACCTAAAGTGACACATTTCTGATTTTATAACTTAATAGCTTAAATCATTGATCCCATTTTTTCAAGTAGGAAAATAATTTATAATCAAAGAGTTTTGACTGCACAAAGCCAAAAAATATTAAGATTTAAGTATAATTTTTTTTTGAGGTTGTGAGTTTTCTGACTGTCAGGCAAATTTATTCAGCCTATATTCAAGTGCTGAGTTGTGTAATGCACTGGACACACTATGATCATAATTGAAAGTAATTAGAAATTTATTTTAACAAAACTAATAAAGTTCAGAGGTTTCAAAGTTTCAAAAAGATGAACTAGTAGCAGTTTGAACTGGCAAAGTAGGAGTTGTTGGTTTATTGATGACTAGAGATACTCTACTTACAGATAGGGTGAAACTGTGGTGAAAATACATGTAGGTGTCGGAAGTGAGATTAGTAAATGTCACTTGTAATGTGCAATGCCTTATCTTGAAACCCATAATGTTCAGAAATATGTTTTTGTAACAAAACAAGGGACATGGCTCTCTGCAACTTCTATTTCATTTAAATTCTGATAAAGAATTTGCAGATATTAATATAAATAAATATATTTGTTAAATTTGTTGTTGCAGCCTGCATTGGCATCACTGTACAAGTTGTCCAACCAGGCTACTCACGAGGCAGTACACTTGTTATGTAGAATGCTTGTTTTTGATCCGGTAAGTTGTCAATATTGTTTTGATATTGGATGTTCTTTTGGTTGCAGTAACAGCAAACTGCTTGTGATGTTCAGTTAGTTTTTAAATAGAAGAGTCATTTAGCAGGTAAAGAATTGGGAGATTCAGCATACAAAATTGAATATTCAACTACTTTGAAGTCATTCATGATTATCATTGAACCTTAAGAGTTGTGTAATTATCGGTCTTATTCAGAACTGAAATCTCTAACTTTTCAACTCTTTTGGTTGATTCCTTTATGAATATCAGACAGATTGACTTGATTGGCTATGGTCGGATTTGGAAGAATAAACTAAAATGATGTAAAATAGTATTGTTTTAAGAAATTTTGCCTGAAATAAATCATTAATTAGTATTTGAAAACCACAAGGCTTTGCAGGTTTTTGCTGGATTTGGGGAAAATGTCACTCCCTCTTTGGAATAGCTGGCAGCAAATTTAAATACCATTGAAATACAAGATTATAGAGCTCAGAGGTCATGATCATTTTGTAGTCGTATTTTTAATAGTCTTTTTGTTAGCCAACCCCTTTAGACAATCCTTGATCCTTTTCTGAGCAGTTAAACAAATGTTTGAGTCTCCTGGCAAAAGTAAACATTTTTAAAATAAATTTTGACTGAATCTGTTTCAGAACAAGAGGATTTCTTGTGCCGATGCATTGTCGCACCCTTATCTGGATGAGGGAAGACTAAGATTCCACACTTGCATGTGCAAGTGTTGTCATACAACTCCCGCTGGACGGCAGTATGTTTCAGGTAAATGATTATTAATAAACAATATTAATGTTGATGATAATAGTTACATGTATTGATACTGATAATTATTGCAGTGTTCTAGCTGGCAAAAAATGAAAGGATGATATAGTTTACATTTATTTATCAGTAATATTCATAATAGCAACTAAGAGTTTCAATTATACATGCTATTTTTTTTAATTATTTGATATTGTTGTACCTTAAGAGTAATTACCATATACCATGTGATTATGTATAACTGCTGTAATAATGTTTTCCCAACAGACTTTGAACCAGTTTGCCCTACAAAGTTTGATGACAAATATGAGGCCGACTTGTACACTGTATCACAAGTCAAAGGTACGGATAGTTGCATTTGATGTTTTGGTTGTGTACCTCTTCCAGTATGTACTAATTAACAAATATTTATTAATTGTATGCCACATGCACAAATAAATGAATGTCATTCTT
This sequence comes from Parazoanthus swiftii, assembly GCA_025403585.1. NCBI lineage: Eukaryota > Metazoa > Cnidaria > Anthozoa > Zoantharia > Parazoanthidae > Parazoanthus > Parazoanthus swiftii. The sequence goes on from JAOBYE010708105.1 coordinate 4,820, forward strand.
GACAGCACTTGAAAGAGACAGTGAAATTATTAATTGTCAATCAGTTTAACAGTATTGTGTACACTTTGCAGAATCTGTGTACAGGTTCATCACAGAAAGACATCGCAATTCCGTTCCTCTGTGCATTAATGTGGCATCCCCAGCATTCAAGAGCTTCCAGAGGTGAGTTGTCAGGTCACAAAGTAAGACTGAGTGCTATTGCCAACTTGGCCAATCATGGAACTTATTTGCCTGACGTCGTCTGTTTGCAATTATCATACACAGCATGTTTTTTGTTATTGTTTCAGCTAATACTATTACCGGTACATGTAGCTGAATTCGTGTTGAGTGCGGTCTAGGAATGTTGCCGGTTGAGCAGATTTGTGATGTTATAGCAAATCTGAGAAATTGCATGAGTTTGAGCAAGCAAATACCCTTGCAAAGCTGTGAACACTTGGAGCTAAAAGCAACTTTTTGCACATTGAATTTTAAAGAACTGCATTCATTTGATACTCATGCACTTCCAGTTAATTTTGACATGAAACTTTCTTCTCAAAGGTCTGGAGTTGCACCTCAGCCAGACCAGGCCAGTTCACCACAGCTTTGGTAGCAGAAAGAGGATGTGTGGCAGAAGACATGGATTTCTTACCTGAAGATTTTGAACCCAGAGCAGTAACTGTTAGTGTTGGTGAGAACTGCTGGAGAGAGGGGCAGCCATTCCTGGCATATTGTGCTTGATGAAGAGCTAGCTGTGAAATAATCTTGCAGTCCTTGATGGTAGTTCTGGGTACTGTGAGTTTGTCAGGAGTGGCCAGTCTGAAAAATCTGGTTCTGATCTTTGTTTAGACTGCGAGCAGTCTTTTCCTGTTCCTCAGAGTCAATCAAAGGAAACACAAACAGTCTCTCGCTGACTCGCTTGCTGCCTTGCTGCTCGATATTTGTTGCTTTCCTTAATTGATTCTGAGGAACAGGAAGCGACAACTCGCAGTCTAGCCTTTGTTAACACAAAGGTTGGATTATGCGTGATAATTTTCTTCCGACCATAACTTGCTAAGTTCTGAGCTTTTGAGGCTGTTGGAACAGAAGAACTCGCACATGAATAAGTTCGAGTCTATCTAGAACCAGTTCTGATAGTTGCTGACAAGAACTGTCAAAAATGTTCTAAGAGTATTTTTTCTTTCAGTTCTAGGCTCATTCAGTATCCTGTCTTCACTCTACACTCTACATTCACCACACAAAGTTATTCCAGCATAGAACTATTTGAAGATATTTTATTGATCAGTTTCTTCTACACGGTCCACCAGGTTTCTGAGAAACTGTTTAGAACTAAAATTATGGCATCTTGCCCATGCAAGTTTGTCATTATTCTAGTTCTATGTGGACAAAATTTTGTTGATTTTAATAAGTTGAAGTGTGTTCAAAGTGGCAGTATTATGTCACCACAGAAATACTGAGTAAGAACAAACATGATGTTGCGAGAGGGCCATTTTTTTAACTGAAAAATTTGAATCACCAGTTGGCTATTTAAACTTGTCTTGTTTTAGGCAGTGACTGGATTAAATGGCCCTGATGACAACATCTGGCTTAGAATTTGTATTTACGTAAGCTGAAGCTATCGAAAAGTATTTTTTTTTTATTCAACAGCATTTTGGTGTTTTTGGAATATGTATTTTTGAATCTGACACTCGTCAAACAGTCTTTAGTGTAGTAAGATTGTCGTAGTTAGAACCCGTTTTTTTCTAAGTTAGTGCAGGAAAAAGAGGAAGTAACCTTGCAGGTGTTTTGGGAGACAATTTTGCTAACAATTTGTTATTAAACCAAGAATCTGTTCAACACGATCTTGTGCAGGCATGATCAAACACTTTATAGAGTTTACAACTAAGATGTTGAAGCGTCGATATTTTACGGAACAGCAGGGTCGTTTTTAATCATCTTAATGTAGTCTGATCATGTGAATTTTTAGTGTTCATTGATTGGTTCTAAGTAGATATGGTTTTTGGCTCACAAGGAAGCAGACACTGAGTAGATAGACTATTTCGCATTATGTTCGAGACAGATTTTTGTAGGGTAACAGATATGTTCATAGCACCGCTTTAAAGACGTGTTCTGGTTGTTTCTTGTAACCTGAATGCTGGATCACTCCCACCAAGTTAAGGTTATCAACATCTATCTTCTTCTTTGAGTGTTGGTATAGAAATGTGTTGCTCAGTTTTGAGAATAGGAGAATTGATCATCCGTTCCAAGCTTTCTAGGTTGAAATGAAAAATTCTCCAATCTTTTAACAGAAAACTTATGAGGACAGGTAATGAGAACTTAGCAGAATGTCATTTAACGCATTTTGGGATTAAATGGATAAGTCCCATAGACGTGAATTAAGAAAGGGCCTGTTTTGGAGTGAAAGAAAGTTTTTTGATAACTGGTTTTCACCACGTTTTTGTTCTATTTTTAACAGCCGTGCGATATGCTTTTTTGTGAGAAACGCCATGTTTTGAGTGTTTGTCGCTTTTTTGTTGTGGTGACAGTTTTGATAGGTACCTCTCTGAACATCAGATTATGATCAGGTCGTGCAGCGAAGAACCTGATCTCGTAACTTAAAGAAATCCACTAGCTAAGTTCTCGCAACTTTTATGTAACCTGCTAGTTTGTTGTGTGATATTTTGTGAAAAGTGCAACGCTGCAGGCTGTGGAACTGTAGGTAGGTAGTTTACGCTAGTCAATTTTAGCATTTTTCAATTTCAGGGGTCGGAGTTGAGCAATTGCTGTACAAAAAGCACGATTCAGTGCATGACCCTAAAGTCCAGAACTACAAGATAGTTCAAGAGTCTAAAAAGAGGCGCAATTATATATGAATTATTTAGAAAACTATACGAATTATTGTGCCGCATTAGCCCCAGAAGCTTCATATGTAAATAGTGTTCAAAAATTTCGCCTTTAATTATTTTTCACGTTTTGTTGTTTAAATATTACGCACTATAGTCTCGGAAACTGATGGCAGTGTCAGAATACAGTGGTCATTTTACTAATGCAAATTGGTGTTCGTTCCAGATTTCAAAGGGCCATCATAATATTGCCCAACCATATTTGTAACATAAGTTCAACAAAAATTGATTGGCACAGAGAGACCTGGAACAAATAAAGTTTGGAGTAGTAAAATAGCATAGCCATGCACTTAAGTGATTTATCGATGGCGTAATTAATGTGGAAATTGTGTGGTGGTTATGATGAAAGGTTTTGGTGAAAAGAGAGGAATGGTGGAGATGAACACATTGAATTGTTTCTTGTTGTAAAAGTTACTTGTTTTGTGGTATTAACTATGTATAATATATGTATGTGGGAATATATTTCTTTGTAACAGCATTTTCTTGCTATTTTTTTTAAATTTTCCTTTTGCTTCACTGATAATTTCTTTTATCTGAAACAAAGGTAGGAAGCCAGGCCACAAATACTAGCTTGGGACATGCGTTCCATTTCAGCTATACTTGACTGTCATCTCATCATAGTAACTGCATTTTGCAGCAAAAGTGAGGGCAGCAACAGAGACAATGAAGCTTTTGTAGATAGGTTTTTTATGCGCTTAATAATATACGATCCTTTGTTTTTCAGGTGTTCCTTTCATCTTGAATAATTTTTAAAAAGTTATCACATAAACGAGAAATCACACGAAATGTATAAAGGTTTGATAAGAAGAGAAGTTGTCTAGAGGGAAAGTTCAAAATGCGCCCTGAAAAACAAAGGATATATTAGGATTATTTTTCAATGAATGATAAATTCACCTTTCTTGTTTGTGTGCAGAAAGGTGAATTTGTCCCCTGCAAATTTTATTTATTTTGCAAAGCGATGTTGGTATTTATAAATAATGTCATCGCAGGCTGCTGACGCACTGTACAAAGCAGCTTTACCAAATTTGTTAAAACAAATGAATAGTCATTTTCAGTGGCAAAAGACGAATAAACAAAGTGATTTAAGAACAAAGTGTTGTTGTTTTTGTCTGAAGTTGCGCGAGTGATGTAACTAACAATTTGTAACTATACATTTATAGGCAGTCGTTGAAACGATTTTACATGGCGCAGTTTCGCGCCCTTCCTTTTTCTCTTGCATTCTTCAGTATATTTTTTAAGAAAGCTAAGTTTTTGGTCAGAGGTTGAACGTTTTTCAGAATTGTTTTTTTGGATGTTGCTAATTTTTTAAATTTTAAAAACCTTTTTTTGTTTCGAAATTGGTAAGCACGATTTCAGCTTGTTACACTCTTTCATTTGCAAGTCAACACTTGTGCCCAGGCATTTATGTTAAGTTTGAATTGAAAACCCGTAGAAACAAACGTGGCCTACTCGGTGTTTGTTGTGTAATAAGAATATTTGCCACGCCACAAACTACAAAAGGATTGAATCTGTGTGCCCAAACAGTCTTAACGAGTTTTGTATTACCCAACGTCTCGTTAAGACAAAGAGTTCCGGAAGCCGTTATTTCAGAGCAGGGGAGAGCGCTGTAACGTTTATTTTAAGTGTTTGTTTGCCGGAAATAAAGTAAAAGTGCATTGTCATCATTACCGGTAAAACGCAATATTTAGACCTTACCACGATTTAGTGTCGATCTGAACCATAGTTAATCGAGAGAAATGGTTATGTAACTCGGCCAGTTTCTTTGTTATATGTTTTTTTGTTCTTTATTTCTGTTGTTCGTTGGCCTTGACCGTGTAGAAAACACATGCAAAGGGATTGAACGCATAAGACAGCTAACCAGTAGAAACATTTGGGCTGACACATTGAACAAAGCAATGTGCACGGTCGCGGTTCGTTCAATAACGCAGCTTTGTACACTCCTTTTGAAGATTGTTGAACTTCCCAGCCAGTTAGTTCTCAACTCAAAAATTTTAGATGCCAGAAACGGAGACCGCCGAAAATTTGTGTTTTTTTTTCTCGAGAACTGTGATAATGGCGAAGTGTTTGAAAACGAAAATTTTGAAGATACTGTGTTTCGAGTTTGTACGGTCAAATAAAGTGCACTGTCCATTTCTTTGATTTTTGTTGCTAAAAAGATCGTCATTGTCACATTTTGTTAGGCAAAATTGCCATCCAGGATCTTTTTTATTCTTCTAGTTCAACTTGTCATGAGTTTCATTTTGACGACACTGTTGTGAGTCACGGGGAAAATTTGAGTAATGACTGAACAACGGGTGAGAGCTTGTTAAACACATTTTGACAGGTTAAAACGAAGCGATGTTTAAATGGATTTCGTTCCTCAACAATGGTCACAGAATTTATCAAAACTACCAGGAAACAAACTTTTGTCATATTTGATTGGGGCCGTTGGGGAGAGAAGGGTGTTAGATAGGTTGAAACCGTCACATCCAAAATCTCACGCCCAATCTCTGTTGAACCTTGACAGCTCTGGAGTAATGACCTGTACTGGTGTGTAAACTCGCTCTGTTACCAGAACGAGCTGTAAACGTAAAAAAATAACTCGCTTTGCTCCCAGTTTTGTTTCCACTGACGCTGGCCCTGAAATGTGGTGTGTGTAGCAGCTCTTAACATGTCAATCGAGCGAAATGGTTATGAATCTCGTCTCTTTGTTATGTGTTTTTGTTCTCTACCTTTTTGTTTGTTGGCATTGACCCTGCACAAAACACAAAAGGTATTGAAATGCATATGAACAACTAATCAGAAAAAATATTTGGGCTCACACCGATTGATTAAACAAAGCAATGTGCACGGTCGCGGTTCGTTCAACATTAAAAATAGCAGTTTTGCGCACTCCTTTTGAAGTTTGTTGAGCTTCACAACCAGTTGGTTCTATCAACTGTGCTCTTAAAAGCTTCTCTAAAAGTGCTGAAAGGCCAATTCATAGAAAAGCGGATATTTTCTGCGTTGCGGCGAAGGTGGATAGTTAAGTGTGCGTGGAGGTTTAATCAATCATAAACGAAATTGCAATGAAACTCGGACAGTTTCTTTGTTAAAGGCTTTTGTTCTGTACATATTTTGTTTGTTGACCTTCACGTTTCACAAAAGGTATTGAAATGCATATGAGTAACTCACCAGTTAGCAATGTTCGTTCAACCTAAGCCAAACAGCTTTGTACACTTCTTTTGAAGTTTGACGAGCTTCACTATCAGTCATTTCTGTCAACTATGGACCAACGAGAGTTAAAATTGTGTTTTCCGCCGCAAGATTAGTTGCGCAAGTTTGGCTGGTGTTTCGAGTTTCAGAAACCGACTCAGAATACTGTGGAGGAAATTGTCGAGAGAAACTATCGAATACCCCGCCACCTATTATTCTTGAAGTCAGCGTACGCATATTTTTACAGAACGAGAAATGCGTTGTAATAATTGAATTATCGAGGATACTATGCCAATTATTGTCTTAATATCATAGGTGACTCCCTAATTTTGGCGCGAAATTTCAGCGTTAATTTATAATTTCACATGTGAAATTACAGTGTAAAAAATCCCCCGGCGATTTTTGAGCGTAATTTGTCACCCATTATATTAAAAGGTAACCAAATGGCAGACTCGTGAAATTAGAAAATAATTTCAC
>JAOBYE010708116.1:0-11327 GCA_025403585.1 Parazoanthus swiftii
CCCCGCATCACTGAAATTTCGGCGACTGACAAAAACTTCAAAAAATGTTTTCACAGTCAATAGTCGATACTGGAACCGAAAGAGTTATTGGGGGATTGCGAAGCACACATAATTAAATGCTTGGCGCAGATTTGCATAATGTAGAGTGTAGGTTCCTCATAATACAATTATTATCACTGCCATCTTTATCATAAAAATTTACTACTAAAATAAGTTTCTTTCCGTTTCAGTATCGATTCAGTTGACTGTGACAACCTTTTCTGAAATAGCTGTATCTTTCAATGGCACTTGTTTTATTGATATTCTTTATTTACTTGGTTTTCAGACTATATTTGTCGCTTTGTATGCGAACAGTTTGCACGCTCGTGACATTCCTTCGAATACAGCCTAAATCGAATTCAAACCCTTCGAACTTTATTACTACAGTAAAGTAGTTTGCTTGCTTAACGTATTCATTGGGAAACAGGCAACAAGTACAACTGACTTAACAAAAACAAAAATTGAAGATCTCCAGCTATAATGAACTTCCGGTTTGTCTACAGCCTGATATTTGTTTGAGGTTTTCAATCTTTTTTCAAATCACAGAACCTATCTTATCATTTCTACCTAACTCCAACCAACCCCACCCCTAACTGCATCCACCCCCACCCCAGTAGGGATCCGACCGCAATACCCTTAGCCACTTCTACCAAAATCCAACCAACAGCACCCTTATCTGCATCCGTCTCCACCCCAGTAGGGAAAAGATGAGAAACGAAACATTTTAAAGGGATGGCCTAACAGAAATAATAATACTATTACGGATACTACCAAGAAATGTCTTATATTACAATAGCCGCGGAGCTGGGGAGACAGCGGGGGCAATTGTCTCCCCCCTCTATTTAGAGTATTCTGTAACATTTTTAGACTTTTATTGTTTATCATTTTTTCCAGAAAATTATTGTTCTTTTCGCCTTCTGCAACCAATCTGCTAGCTGAACCCGTAACTTTGTTCTGTGCATGATCGTGAGTGTGACTCAAAGGAAGAAAATGCAAGTGACAAGTAGAATGTTCCACGGTATCACGTGCCCTAAAATTCAAACACCAAAAGAAAACAGAAAAATTAAAATATAAAATTGTATTTCTAAGAAATCTTTTAGTGTTCATTGAACATGTTTAAACAACTTACTGTGACAGTATCCCAAACTGCCTCTGTAACGACCTGGACACGAGGATCCAAAAATGGGCGATACAGGTTATTTTCCCCCATCCTTTCTACGTACGAGGAAGCCCTGTGTAAAGCATGCAGGACCAACCCCACTATACTGCTCGCTCAGGTGATCAACGATCCAAAGCACGAGTTGCATGCCCTGTTCCTAGCCCAGAACTCTTATCCAGAATGTCAGCATAAAGAGCCCTTCAAGGCTTAAAACCGAACGATTCAAGTTCATCGTTTTTAAAATCCCTTAAGCCGGCATAATTGTTGTAACTGCGGGTTTTATACTGTCTCCAGCATAATTTTCCCCCCTTTTTTTCCTTTTATCCTTCTTATTTATTCTTCATCTTAGTCTTAATCGTAATTTTATTTTTATTCTTATTATTCTTATCTTTCTTCTTGATTTTATTATTGTTGTTTTTATTATGAAAGATGAGTTTGTGTGAGTGTTTTTTCTAAATGTTTTTTCTAGCGAGGAGTTTTACTAACAGACGCTCGGTTCAAATTCAGCAACAAGAATAACAACATGGTGTTTGTTAAAAGCCCAAGGAAGCCGGTATGACTGATTACCGGCGCAGTTTTCCGTTATATACACAATTTTTTTATAAGAACCAGTAAACTTGGCCGAGGCTTAATTATTGTTCTTACTTTTTTGGTTATTTCAGCCTCAAATTGTTCTTAAATTTTCTTATTTCTAAATGTGGTTTAAATGGGAAAAAAGTTAAGCCTAAGGTATTGCAACACTTATGCATGTATGACAATGATTGAGGGACCGCGGAGCGTATCTTGGATTGGTGGATCTGGCACGAGCGCTCTAAGCGCGAGTACTTTGGGGGGGGGGGGGTGTGGATCCGGAGCATGTTCCCCCGAAAAATTTTAAAATTTAAAGCTTCAAAAATCACCGGAAATACGTTAAACTTTATAAATCTTATTGAAAGTCTGTTAATTTTTTGCCTTTTTTTAAAAAAAAGAACGGAGAAAAAATTGATGGGGCTAAAGCCCAGCCAGCCCCCCTGTGGTTAAAAGGGAAAAACTGCGAATCATTTTTGTTCATTCTATACTGTTATGTTAAAGATCGAGGCTCAGTAAAAGCAAAAAAAAAGTTATCGAGCCTGAACCTCAGCTTGTTCTTAGATTGTTGTTCTTATAAAAAAGGCTTGTGTCAGATAAAGTATGTTTTTACGAGGGCAAACAAGTTTTCCGACTCTAGAATATGACTGAATTAAGAGAGTAATAATCTCATAATTTGATAAAATTATAGATAGACAAAGGAAACGGCAAAGAAAAAGTATGATTGCTGAAATATTTCCGTTACAAGAGACAAAATGTGATTGACGAGATCAAACAAGTATTTTGTTTTTAGAACAAGAACTAAGCGATGTTAAAGTATGTGCATGAGCACGGTATTCAGTTGATAAAATTGTGGTTAGACAAAGGAAGGGTCTGAGTGCTGGAACAGTTTTTCGCTACTTATTCTTTTTAAAAAGCGTGTATAAGATAAAGTATGTTTTTACCAAGATAAATAAGTTTTCCGTTTTTAGAACATGAATTAAGCGGTGTTTGAGAATAATAATCTCATAATTTGACAAAATTATAGATAGACAAAAGAAACGGCAAAGAAAGAGTATGTGATTGCTGAAATATTTCCGTTACAAGAGATAAAATTTGATTGACGAGATCAAACAAGTTTTTTGCTTTTAGAACAAGAACTAAGCGATGCTAAAGTATGTGCATGAGCACGGTATTCAGTTGTCAGTTGATAAAATTGTGGTTAGACAAAGGAAGGGTCTGAGTACTGGAACAGTTTTTCGCTATTTATTCTTTTTAAAAAGCGTGTGTAAGATAAAGTATGTTTTTTATGAAGATAAACAAGTTTTCTGTTTTTAGAACATGAATTAAGCGGTGTTTGAGAATAATAATCTCATAATTTGACAAAATTATAGGTAGACAAAAGAAACGGCAAAGAAAGAATACGATTGCTGATACAAAAGATAAACTGATATGATTTACGAGATCAGACAAAATTTTCGATTTTAGAACATGAACTAAGCAATGTTAAAGAATATGAGCACGGTGTTTTAGTTGATAAAACCGTGAATAGACAAAGGAAAGCCAAACTGGAAGGATACGAGTGCTGGAACAAGTTTCCGTTACAGATGATAAAATGTGCTTTACGAGCCAATAAACAAGTTGTGCTTTTTTAGAATATGAACTAAGCGGTCAGTTCTATGAGTTCTCTATGGCAACCAGACGAAAATGCTTATAACTTTACGACAGGTGATGTTTAGTTGGTGGTAATTACTTTAACTTAAGATCGAAAAATAGGAAAACGTCGTGATTCAAGGAATCCTTCAAAAGGAACGTTTGAGCCAAGAAAAAACATACATGTTTAGCGCCCCTGACCTCTTCCTTTTGGAGGCCACCACCTTTTCTGAAAATGTACAGTTGCATGGTGAAAGTAGCAAACTTTATAGCGTATTCTTGTTGTTTCTTGCTTCAATCGCAAGAGTTATCTCTCGCATTTTTGCAGTGGTACATATGCATTTATTCCAAGACCTGGTTAAGAAACTTCTGTATTTTACAGCAAAACCGCATGAAGGTAGATATGTCAACACATTGTCGAAAAATTAAACTCTTGTGGTTGCACACGGAGTATACAAAATGTTTCCTGCAGCGGCACCCGCTCTTTTCTTTTATAATTTATGAATATATTTTTCAAAAAAGTCGAAATCAATTTTACAACAAAAACAAAATATAATGGGCAGCTTTTTTTTATATATGCAAACGTTAAACAAAAGTTGCTTTTTACGCGCCTTATTCTATCTTTATAAAATCCATTTCAGTCGTGAAAACCAAACCTGATTAAGATAATTGCAAAATACTTCGGAGATCAAAACTGCTGCCCATAAAACTTTTCTTTCGTTTATGCAAATATAATTCGCCACCAGTACGTGAACAAATTAGCTGTGTTTTGACAAAGTGAAATCATTAACTAAAAACTTGGGGAAGTTCAAAAACGCTGCCAATAAAACTTTACTTTCATTTATGCAAATGTAATTCGCCACCAATACGTGAACAAATTAGCCGTGTTTTGACAAAGTGAAATCATTAGCTAAAAACTTGGGGAAGTTCAAAAACGCTGCCAATAAAACTTTACTTTCATTTATGCAAATGTAATTCGCCACCAGTAGGTGACCAAATTAGTTGTGTTTTGGCAAAGTGGCATGACCTGGAACGGGTGCCTGTCAATATTTAAAGCCAAATATATTTAATTACTCAGAAATAAACAATGGCACGAGATCGGATATGACATCAGCGACGGTATGTGCACGGAAAACTCACGTACAGTGAATATAAATCCTTCTTCATGATAACCAACCGGCTAGTTCGATGAAAAAGTTCTTCCTGTCGACTTCTACTTATTTGAATACTTTACAGTAGGCGAAATTTCCTCAACATGGTGCTGACGACAGTAAATCAAAACGTCGGCGAAGTTACAACCAAGTGTGACTGTGTGTCACATAACGTTGAACTTCTGGGAAGTCTAAATACACAGCGTCAATCAAAGATCCTGTGCGACATTACCTTACTTGTTGAAGACGTCGAGCTTCCAGCTCATAGGGGAGTTTTAGCGGCCAATAGCAACTATTTCTTGGCAATGTTTACCACAGATATGGCCGAGAAAACAATGAAAAAGGTGAAAATCATAGGAATTACTGCCTCAGTTATGAGGCAAATCTTGGATTTTATCTACACTGGCATTGTAAAAGTCACCAAAGAAAACGTAAGGAATCTTCTTGAGGCTTCAAACTTTCTTCTAATCAGCAAAATACAAACTGTTTGCTCGAATTTCCTTCAAAGGATTCTGGTGGCAGACAACTGTTTGGCTATCCTTTCTACTGCTGATGAATTTGGTTGTGAAACTCTCCACCTTCATTGCATCAACTTCCTCTGTCAGAACTTTTTGAAAGTTTCACAGACCGAAGATTTCGCACAACTTGATGGAGAAAGTTTCAGAGAAATACTCTTAAGTGATGACTTAAACGTAGAAGAAGAAGACGATTTACTGAATGTTGTGATAAAATGGACAAAGCATGACTTCGAAAATAGAAAACATTTATTTTCAATGCTCATGAAAAACATTAGAATCAAATTTATTCAGACACCCCTCAAAAGGGTCGCTGAACTTCTTGAAGGGCTTCCGAGCTTCCTCGCGTACGATGTCAGCCAATCTTGCACCGATGATTCAGTCTTGACAGTTACTCCTCGCAAATCCTACAGCACAGTAAAAGTGATTTTAGCTGTGGGAGGATGCAGCAATTCTCGCATTTTAAACCAAAGCTACTGCTATATCCCGGGCAGAGGCAAATGGAAGATGCTTGGAACAATGAATGTTCCACGTTGGAGGTAAGCCTCCCATTGTGGCACCTGTTTCTTGAGGTAAAAGTCTTGGACGCTGTGGCTTTGTTCTTTACAATGACAGCTTCATTTTAATTAAAACTTCATTCCTGTTTTATTATACAGCCTCATACTAGCTCCACTCTAATCTCCAACTTGACGCTTCAGGTAGCATTTACCACAAAAATGACAATATAGCAGTTATCTCTAAAACCATACAAAACTAATGTAGTCTTTTCTTTTTACTTTATCTTTATTTGTTGACTTTTCATTTCTTCTAACTCGATCATACCATTGCGCTGAGTCAAATTTAGTGTCAATGCCTTTGGGCATTGTCAGTTGTTGGTTAATCAATGCTTTTACATATTTTGTTGTTCTCAAAGTCAAAATCTGGAAACGTGATTCAAACTTTTTCAACTCCATGTTTCGAAAATGTTTGAGCCCCTCTACCCAATTATTTTACTTTTAGATTTTACACGTCCAGAATCTTTCTTACCTTACTGGAAACAAAGACAAAAAATATATATATATACTGCTGCCTAGGGTATTTAACCACGCAAACCTAAAGTAAAAAGAAACCCGAAGAATGTTTAATTCACCAAGTGATAGTGTTGACAGGAAGTTGGCACAGGATTTACTCACTACTTGATAACGACATTGTTTTCCTTTGCTCATACTCGCGAATACTACTTGATGTTACATCCACGCGGTAGACAAATATCACAGTTTGATAACATCTACAATAAAGATTTCTTGGTACGAAAATAGCAGCCGAAATGGGTGAAAGGAAAACAATTTTCTTTGAACACAAAAAATAGTTATCGTTACAACATACAGCCGTCGCTGCAAGTAACTTCCATGGAAAGTTTCTTTTGACCGAAAAAAGTGTGAAAGCTAAAACTGTCTTTGATGAACGTATTCTTAACGAAATGAATATTTTAAAAGTTGGTTAAAGAACATCTTTTTATAGGCGCAGAGGATTTGGAAGTATTAACGAGATCTACGATAGTCTGCTAGCTGGCTCAAATATGAAAGGGGAAAGACGCGAAGCGAAAACAATAAAAAGCAAGAGGCTATACATTGCCAATTCGAGCTTAAAATTATAACCCAGCCATAACAGAACAGATCACCAACCGCTATTGATACCAATTTTATGATGGCAAGATTTTATCATTCGCATGAGAAATAATATTTTGCCGCTTACTCTTTATTTAGGAAGAGATAAAGCTTAATGACAACAAAAATGGCTCAAAGTCTTCGTGGTGTAAGAAGCAAAACACTGATGTAATTTTTCTGCAACCTATAGTAATGGTGGTATAAAGGACATTTGTTCAAACGAATTGGGAAATCAAACTTTTTTCTCGTGGAACAAATCACTCGCAAGGTGTTACAATTTTGTTTTAAAGTGGTCTCCGTTAAACAGAGGAAAAGTCAAGGAAAGATCACGGAATTCTCTACAACGTATAGTAGTAGTGGCATCAAGAACATTTGTTCAAACGAATTGGGAAATTAAACTTTCTTTTCTCGTATATTATAACACATGTCGCTGCGTCGCAGTATAAATAGCAAAAGTTTTTCGCGGTACAAAAAACCTGTCCGATATTAAAACACTTTTGAAGGTGTTGCGTCTCATCTTCAAAACGGCACAAAAAATGTGCCGGTAAAAGTGCCGTAAGTTTTAACAGGAAGCCCACCCACTATAGTTTCTACGAAGGCACGAAAACTATCCGGTATAGCATAAATGAGGCCTAAGTTATTCTTTCATCTCACTGACTTTTTCTTTAGTAAACTCGAGGCTTTTTTCCAGATGCTCTTGGACGGATCGAACGGACGCCCTATCGAATTGCAACCAATGTCTTAGTTCGTCCATATTAGTGTGGATTTTGGAGAAACCATCTGCAACTTCCTTTCTGAGGCACTCAACTGATTACGTCATTCAGCATACTTAACATCTAACAACAACAGCAATCTTTTTTATTTTTACTCAAAAAATTACACTGCCGACAGACATGCGATCTACCGGCGACTTAAAAAATTCTTTTAGAGAACTGCGCAACTTACTCTGCGAGAAAAGGCCTTTCATATCCCCACGAAGAAACGTTTCTCCGTAAGGATATGAATGGCCTCTGCTCACAGGATATGCGCAGTTTCTTCCAGGCTAGTAATAGGCGGAGATTTCTACTGAGTTTTGAACCATAAACTTGATAAAAAGAGAAAAACAATTTTTTTCTCATGGAACCTTTTTTTCAATTTTCTTTCTCTTGTTTAAAAGCGGTCTTGTTTCAGCAATGGAAAAGTCAATTGCCGATTGTTAACGCAAATCTTGTAGTTAATGACTCGCGGAAAACGTCATTAAACCAAATTTCTACCGACGGCTTAAAATATTCGTTTAGAGAACTGCGCAACTTCTTCCAAACTAGTAACAGGCGGAAATTTCTACTGTGTTTAAACCAAGAACTTGATAAAAAGAGCAAAACAATTTTTTCTCATGTAACATTTTTTCAATTTTCTTTCTCATGTTTAAAAGTGGTTTCGTTTCAACAATGGAAAAGTAAATTGCTGATAACGAAGAAAGGTTTGTTCACGCAGATCTTGTAACGAATGACTCGCACGCGTCATTCAACATACTTGCGATGTCAACCATAAAAAATTTTCTTTTAGAGAATTGCACAAGTCCTTCCAAGCCAGTAATCGGTAAAGAATTCAATTGTGTCTTAAACCAAGAACTTGATAAAAAGAGAAAAACAATTTTCTTTTCTCATGGATTTTTTTTTTTCAAATTTTCCTTTGTCATGGAACAAATCACTAGTGATGTGGTGCCATTTTGTTTAAAATTGCTCTCCCTAAAAATAAAACGTTCAGCCTCGGGCAATAAAACTGTCTCATAAAACAAAGGATTGTATGCCAAGTATTTGTGTATGTCAAATGAAAAAGAAAATGATTTTTTTCTCTTACTTGGGATATTTGAAGAGCACTTTATCTTATCGCATTATATCATTATAAAAAGAAAATAACTAAATTAAGTTCACTAATTTTCACCCCCTCTGTAAAATAGATATTGTTCTTCTTCAATCGTAGACTAGGCCTCGTGCAAACTCAAGACGCAACATTTGCTGTTGGTGGCCTATCAGAAGTATCAAGTCGTGACGGAACTCCGCCATTCGTGGAGAAATACAGTCCATCCAATGACTCGTGGGACGTTGTTAAAACAGATCCCTCAATCCCTGTCGACCGCGATCATTATGGTACAGCGGTACATGGAGGAAAACTTCTGGTGGTTGGTGGTATTGACCAAAGATCAGTGTTAGCGGAAAGAGAGGTTATTTGCCTCGATCTAAAGATGACCTCCCAATACACGACCCCAGCACCAATGTTGGTCCCCCGCACAGGTCACTGTTTAGTGACGTCAGAACATTATATGTACGCTATTGGTGGAGCCCAAACACATAACATTGAAGCTCCATTAAGCATGAACACTGTGGAGAGATACAACCCCAGCACAAGTGAGTGGTCGTTCGAAAAGCAGGATATTTTACTGTCTCACTTAATTCCTAGATTTAAACAAATCGGAATACCTCGAAATCAATGCAAAAAGACAAATAAAATGGGGAAGTGTTCATTTTGACCTTAGCTATAGATTTTAAAAAAATATTTATATATATTTATATATATTCTGTTGTCCTCCAGACACTTCATTGGTTTAACCTAAGAAAACACAGACTGTTTCAGATATATCTCTACGTTTTTAATGTAAAACCTGTTCGTTAATTCTCCTGTGCACCATTACAACACAAGAAATGCACAGAACTTCCGTTTGCCTACAGTCAAAACCAAGTGGTGCAAGCAACGCTGTTAAGGACTGACCTTTTAGGTCCACTGTCAACTGGGTTTGTAACCTGCTAGGCCATGTATACATTTATTCATTCACTTGTATACTTGTTTTGTTAATGTAATTTTGTTTAGGACATGCTACTCGAAAGCCATATTTATCGTGCTTTTTTATCTAAATGCGTTATGTTTTGGGGTTCCTTTGAAAATCACGTTAATGAAGGAGATTCCTAAAGAAACATTAGTTAAAAACACCACTGTACACTAACCCTAGAATGCTTCAGCTACTTTTCCGAACACGAATGCTTGAGGGGGTCAATTTAAACCCCATGAGTTTCCAAACGGTTAAGAATTAAGGCATGGCCTTTTGGCATGTAACTAGCTATAGTGCGTGATTAGTGTTAAATGACGGTTCGCAATCGAGGAACAGTTGTGCAAAAGCTTTTGGCGAATTGTTAAACGGCGCAAATTTCAGGTTGAAAAAATCACAGGGAGGGTAAATTCAACCCCTCCCCCAAAGTTTTCTAGGGTTAAAAATCGGTCTTTCCTAAAGTATGATTGGTCTATCAATCTCTCTCGGTTCTACTAGCTAACGATTGTAAAAACTAAGCGTGTAATAAGAACGTTTATCTGGTTATGTTCAATTACATCCCTGCATGAACAAGTCATGATCATACTCTGTATTTTGCTTAACATCCAATCATGAGTAAGAAAAATATTAATGTGACAATAACGAACTCCAGTTTAGATGGCATCCTACTGCCGATCTAATTCTCAGCGCATTTCTAAGCGAGATTTATACGCTAACATTTGTCGGCCAGGTTTGGAGCCGTTCATTAAGTCTCAGTGAAAACAACGAAATGTCGGTTTTTAGAAAGCAGGGTTTAAACGCAACGACTCCTCAGCTAAATGTTTTTTTAATACCTTGGACGTTTTCAAAGAGTAACAGCTGCACGAACAATGCACTTAATTGTTATTCGTTTTCTTTTCAACTATAAGCACAATCCACAGTGATAGGCTAGTCGGGAGGCTAGTCCCTTTATGGATTTAAGTTTAGATTAAGAATGTATAAAAAAGGATGGAAAATCGGCCCAAAAAATAAGTTGCACACCTTTGTGAATTGGGCCGAGTTTTTGTAATTGGAATCTAAGCTCTGACCGTCTGATTGGTTAATTTGTAATTACAAAAAAATAGACAACAAATGTTTTTAGATTAAATAAACGTTTTCCTTGTTTATATATTGTGTAGTAGGCCTTTTGTTAATGGCCTTTCTTCTTTGAGGGAATGGGGTCATTAAGACAGCTTTTAAGGCGTCTTGTTTCCTGCGCTCTTTTCCAGATTCTTGGGATTTGTTGACGCCAATGATCGAGAACAGATGCTATGCAGCTGCCGCTTGGTGCGAAAGCAAATTATACGTCATTGGAGGGTACAACGGGCGGTCGGTCTTGAGCTGCGGTGAACGGTATGACCCGGATGTAAACCAGTGGCAGTTGATAGCACCACTCAACACACCCAGAATAAAGAGTGGCGTCGCAGTGCATGGTGGGCAAATCTACCTTATGGGAGGTGTTCGTAATCTGAGAGGACGTATTTTAAATACGGTGGAGTGTTATAATCCATCGGAAAACCGCTGGTCGGTTGTGTCGCACATGCCAACAGAGGCGTTTGACTTACAATGCTGTGAAATAGAAGTGCCTTATAGGAGAGTCGCTTCAGTTATGACAGATCAATAGAATTAATTTTGTTGTACTATGTTCTAAAGAACCAAACGCTTGAAAAGTAACCAATAAAGGCTCGACTTCAAAAGGTAGACTTTTCTTTTATCAAACTTGTCTATCTATCTATCTATCTATCTATCTATCTATCTATCTATCTATCTATCTATCTATCTATCTATCTATCTATC
>JAOBYE010708127.1:0-11326 GCA_025403585.1 Parazoanthus swiftii
TTCGCATGGCAAGAAACACTACTGTATATCGTTTAGAACATATATAATCAAATTGAAAACAAAACCAATATGTAATGAAAGTCATCACTCAATACGCTTATTGCAGAAAACACACAGAAATATATAACTTCTATTGCACTATAGAAATATTGAAAAAAGAGTTTCAAAAAAAGGGTTCACTTGCCGGATCAATGTTGGGTTCGGGGAAACAACCAAACCAGCCCTCCCCTAAACATAAACCTAGACCTAACCCCAACTTTGACTCTAAACCTAACCTAAGGGAGGGGTGGGTGGGCAGTTGTCCAGAAAGCTACTATGATATTACTTGCCTATGTAAGACTTCTCCGGTCTCAAAAGACAGCACGGTTAAGCCTCGTTTGGACGACACTACAATCAACCGATCGTTGTAACAACAGCGCACGGCTCCAACGTCCTCACCGACGTCTTCAATAGTCTGCAACAACGTCCCTTCGTCAGAATCCCACACTTTCACCCTACCGTCCTTTGATCCTATAAAAACAGATTCAAGTTACGTTGGATGAATTTACGTCACATTCACACCCACAATTCTGCCTTCAACTTCTTTTAATTGGAACCTCCACTAAAGCACGTTCAAATAAATATTCACGTCTCAAATAAAATTGCACGTGAATTAAACCAAACTACAATCTTTTTTTATTAAGAACCAGTAAAAGGTTGTTCGGGCTCAATGTTCTTATTTTTTTCGGCAATTTCAGCCTAAAAATGTTCTTATTTTGTTCTTAACGGCTATGTTTTCCGTAGGGGTTGAACTGGTCTAAAATTCGGAAAGGTGCTTTTGTACCCCGTTTCACAAAAAGTTTGAAATGCCTTTTGCAAGACAAACTATTTTAAAGCCATGGGTTAGTGTTCAACATTGTACGCTTGCATAAAATTTTGAATCAGCCTCAGCTTCTTCTTATTTTGTTCTTATTTTTCGGGCAAACTCGGCCTCAATGTTCTTTTTAAGTTTGTTCTTAATAAAAAAAGAGAGAGTAGCAAAGTACGAGACTAAATAATTTTGATAAATTGAGGTCAAGACCAGCTTAGCAATGAGCGAAGTTAGACTTTTCTTTAAGGCTTTGCAATCAGCTGGTAATTAAGCTTTTGGCAGGTCAACCTTTTTTTTAAAAGAGCTGTATCTTTGTGCAGATCAGTGGATGGTACTCAGTGTCAAACATGCAGCGTTTTATGAACCAGCTGAATAAAGATACAAAAAAGTATTAAGCTAAGCAGTTACCTGTAACGATGTGACGGCCATCCTGCGTCACTGCCAAAGCATAGACACCTGCTTTGTGTCCTACAAGTGTCTCAACCAATTGGCCCCCAGGAGGGGTGAGAAAGGCTCGAGATGGAACAAGGCAAGGATCAGGGGGGTCACGAGCTTCAAACAGAAGGTTCTCCAAGACCTCATGAGTAAATAAATTTAAGTTAGTTTCTACAGTATAAGAGCAATGAGTTGGAAGTACCATTATAAATTGTAAAGATCTTGTAATAAGTAACTTGTCATACCCGAATTGAAGAAACTAGGAGCGCAAGGTGGTATAGGGTGATCTTTGAAGCTTGCCACAAGGTCAAACAGATTTGCATTTTGTGTGAAAGTTGGTTTAAGGCTGATACGTAAGTCTAACTAGCAAACAAGAGGAAAGTGCCGGACTCTACTACACAACTGGGATCGGCTTTATTTAGATTTACAATTTTCTGCAATGTCAGTTTGGTTCGTGACCAGTATTTTAAAAATGAAGGCTTTCGATGGACAAACTCGTCGTGGTTTCAGTTTGTAGTCGGTATACAACTCAGTTTGGCTCTGTGGAAGAAACGTTTCTGTATCTATTGCAAGAGTTGTGATTCAGCGATCGCCAAGGATGGCCAAATGACTGAGAGTGCATTGATCCTTCGCAACTGGATACAAAAGACCATTTCCGAATTACGCTCAACTGCCGACAAACAAAGGCATCGAGTCGAGGCCATGTGCTCAAAAATACAACAAATGTATGAAAGTGAGCACCTAGCCTCGACTTGAAGGTACTGTTTGTGAGCAGTGGAACGTAATTCGGAAATGGGCCATGAGTTTAATGCATGTCAAACGTGATTCAAGTCTAAAGTAGCTTCAAGTTATCCGCACTTACACGGGATGTTTAAACGGAAGAACGAATGCTATTTTTTGTTGGAGACAAGCAAGCTAGCAACAAACAGACAACTTGTTTCCGTCAGACGCTGGCAATATTGCCAATCCTGTAGAAACAAACTTACTATAGAAAAAAACATTGTTACGTTGAATATGTTGTTGCGTTGTTTGCTATCTTTGCGTTGTTTGAAATGTTTATAAGTTATTTTATCAAGATATATAGTAAGAGTGAGCTAATCCATAAAACAAGCATAAAAACATTTTATGTATAGTTTGTAATACTGCACGTAAATGTAGGCGGAGACAGCTGTAGTAAAACGATTTCTAGTTTAATAAAGACGCATGCTCTATTGGAAACTAAATTTACCACATATATTTTACCTTGGACAAACTGGCTTTGACAAGACTAGCAGTTCCTTCCACCTTGTGCTGTAATAATAGGACGGAAATAGTCAGGAAACAGCTTTGTTTGAAAACTGAGCACTGTAAACCATTACACGTCACTTTTTATAACCACAAAGCGGCGTTTTCCGAAATTTGGGAAACACATTTACACTATGAAATCCTTAAGTTAACACGATGGAATCGATTTCCCTCCATGTTTGTCAGGTGATAGCTATTGGGAAAACTAACTATAACTTTGGCTGAAATGTTTTTTTTTTTGCCATGGCAACGCGTTACATAATTTGGCACCGCTAGCCCAACATCAGTAAGTTTGGAAAGACATGTTCATTAGAAAAAACTTGGAATCCTGGAATACTCTTGCTAAGTCTCTAAGTCATCGATTTTTTTGAAACCACGGCAAGTCCTTTAGTCAGTATCCTCACTAGTACTCGATGATGACTTATTTTGAGCCAGAAAAGACTCATAATTTACAGCGGTAAAGGGGTACGAACAATTTTTGCTCGCTGTTCTACTATCTGATATATCTGCTTAAACGCACGATCAAAGTACCCTTTCGCACATCAACCGTGTACAACTTTCTTAGTGGTCACTTACAACAAAATAGTAGAAAGTGTTTCAGAATTACCTCAACTGAACAAATAAACAATCCTATAGTTGGTGTTCTCAACAACTGTTAAATGACAACAAAGGCCACAAAGGTATTATTTAACCTTCACAAAGTAAGCTTATCACTCTCTTAGCAATATTGTTGACAGTCAAATACGTATAACACAAAGCCTAACTGTTCAGTGACAAGCTTGGACGTTCAGTGCTTGGAGACAATCGCCTGTTATCATCATGCTTCCGTCCAATTCTAAGAAAAATATGTCAATCCAAACAATTTAAGTACCTAAAACGCTCTAATAAGCCCTCTAATTTCACGTCTTCCGGAGGGGGTTTTATAAGAGAGGGGTCTTATTAGAGAGAGGGGCTTACTAGAGAGGGGGCTTATTCAAAACTTCCTGATAAAAAGGAGTCCCTATTTTCTTAAAACAATGGACAGGTTGTTCCCGGAACTTATAGTCCCATTAGTAAGTCAAAAGCAGTCACTGAAGTACTTAAATCAGAAGCTTATTAGAGCGTTAACGGTATGCAACATATCTGCTTAAAAGCTTATCGAACATCAGTTTTTTTACTAACACATTTGCACGACTCTTGATCAGGTTTCCAACTCATTTGATAAATATAATTTCTGACTTGTCACTGACCAAAATCTGTTTTTCACTGAGGTGTACACAAGGTACATTTTTGTTAACCTGTTCCCCACCACCAATACGAGCCCAAAACATGCCTAAAACCGTCTTACTTTGATAAAAAATAGTAAGACAGTATAGCACGGATCGCTTGCCCGTGCAACTGTGATGCTCAAAAAGCTGCTGCTGGACACTAATTATACACATAAACTGGTTTATTTCAACTACATAAATTGGTTGGACTAAACGACTTCTCTTGAAAATATAACTGGCGGTTGTTCCAAGCAATGCATCCTTAAGCTTGTCGATGAAAAGGTAGGTCTATATTGTGCATTTGCCTGTGAGCAATTCGCTGAGGGAGTTAAGCTTCAATAAATCATAAACCCTCTAATCGTTTTCAGCTCTTCGTGGACTACATGTCCTACAAAGCCTCGTACCTCGTACAGTCTGGCAACCAGTTGAGAAGCAAGCGCATTATTGTCAACCGATATGGCGTCTTCAGAAATTCGAAGAGTTTCTCCCACAGCTCTAATATCAGGGTCAGCAATGGGAAGCGATTTCATTGCAAGATGGAAGTCGTCAAGACACGCCCTACATTGTAGTCAAGATCAAACTATAAGTTCTTCTTATTCACAATCAACGCGAAAACCCTGTTAACAAAGCCTAACTTTAACCCGCTCGACAAACGAGATAGACTGCAAAAACGTGATAGACATGGAAAAATGTTCTTGTATTTCTGTTGAGCGTACTTACACTTCTCGATATTATCTTGGCAACAAAAATTGTCCAAAAGGTTATAAAACGGTTTCATTTGTTGCACTTGTGCATTGGGTTTAACTGCTCACATATAATACGAGCCCACTACTCCGTGAAATCGTTTATGTGTGATCTATCACGCGATCCCTTGACTCTTGGAACGACGAACAACATCTAATGTTCTCCACAATAAGAGTTTTCCTCAAGTTTACTGACATTCAATTAAAAACGACGCAGTTTCGGCAAAGCCTATCTATTGTGTTGGTCGGAGAGCGGGTTTAAGATAGACTCTGTTTTCAGGGAACAACGTGAGCAACTGTTTTTCAGTAATTAAAACTGAACATATATTAACAAAATAATGGATCGGTTGTTTTCAATTTTAAAGTAAGTTCTACCTTTTTCAAAGTAATGGCCTTGGGAACTGTGGAACAAGCATCGTCGTTTCTGTTCAGACCAAAGCTTTAATGCATCAGCTCTTCGACGACGAACAACATCTAATGTTCTCCACAATAAGAGTTTTCCTCAAGTTTACTGACATTCACTTAAATGTTCATAATCTAACAGGAGTGTCTGACAGTTCTCATTAAACTCCAAACACCTTGAAGTACCTCCGTAAAACTTCTCGAGATCGAGAACTAAAGCTTTATCTTTAAAATGTATAAAGTTATAAAACGAACATGGCAAAAACAATTTATTATGTACCTATGCCAACAACATGCTTGTGTAACGACGGGCTTTTATTTCAAGGGGAATTAGCTTACATAGTCCCGTCTTAGTTTCGGCTGTAGTTTCTGTTGGCCAGTAGAGGTCAAACGTCCACTTTAGCCTCAACCAAGCGGGACTGTCTTCTCTTTTCAACGAGTAAAGCTAAAAGAGAGCGAGTTACATCGTACCTTGGTCTTTATCAAGGACACATATCGGAAACAAAAGATAAACGCTAGCAATTGAGCGGTGAAATATTAAAAGTTAGATTGCTATGGAAACTCAAATCTGAAAGAAACCAAATTAATTGGTAAAGCCTAGGATACTGCCACGTGACACTTGCAAAGTTTTACAAAACACAACTGTTATCAAGACTTTGAAAAATAGTATTCAATACCAACCTAAGAGATCGTCCCTTAATCTTTGCCGAGAGCCACTGAAAGTTACACAACACCTCCGATTTCAGTTCTTCCCAACGCTCGCTGCAGATGAGATGATAGGGAAGCTCGTGGAGTTTTCTAAGGTTGTACTGGTTTCCTGTCAGCTTTAGCGGTTGGTCGAGAACACTGACTGACCGCATAGGTTTACCACGCAGCACTGTTGATGTGTTTGACTCTTTCTCTGTAACCAAACAACAGCAAAAAGATTAACAGTTCTGTTTCAGTCGTCCTGTTAACTTACTGGGTAGTTCCACTTACATAATCTATCAAATTGCAAAATCATTTTTGATAAACTGAAGAATTGCACACATTTTATGAATGCTACTCGAGATCAGCCGCGGTTTTATTATTTTACTTGTGAAACAATTTGTTGTACAATTCAAATCTCTTACAATGATCTCCGACTTTTCGTCTGTATCTAGAGGTACATTTTGGGTGGTAGTCTACCTGCGCAGTTTTTCCTTGTATCATTGTTGATATGTTTAAACTTTCTCTCTAATACAACGACATTGAAGAGCTTAGTAGCTCTGTTTCACTGAATCAGTTTGTTATAACTTATGACTTTTTCGTCTGCTACTAGAAGTAAGCTAACCCTTGAGATAACACTAGCTGACCGCACATGTTTAATTCACATCAGTGTTGACATGTTTGAACATTTCTTTGAAATCCAGGCACCAAACACTTGCAAGCTTCGTTTCAAACCCTTTTGTTACAATGACTAAACGCGTTTTCGTTGCTCTTGGAGGTAAACGCAGGATAACACAGACTAACCCCACAGTTCTGTTTGTAATTGTTTCACTGTTGGTGTGTTTGAACTTTTCTCTGATACCCAACTGCCAAGCACATGTTGTTTGTCACAACGATTCTTGACTTTTTTGTTTGCCACTGGCAGTAAGTTTTTGGATAAAATTCACTTAGCACGCAGGTTTTCTTCGTATCGCTATTGATGTGCTTGAACGTTTCAAACGAACTCGATAACAACAAAAAAAATTAACTGTCTCTGTTGCGGTTGTTTTGTTACAATGATTTCTGACGTTTTCGTCAGCTACTACAGGTAAATTAGGAGTCAGAGTAAAAATTATTCCATTCTTAGTTATACTGAAGCCTTAACAACTTTAAAAAGGTCTGAAAGGCCAATTAAAATGGAAGACCATAAACTCAGTGACTGCTTTACAATCGTCCCTACCTTTACGGTATTTACAAAGAAAGTAATCAGCAATGCCACTGTGAAACTTCTTTTTCTGGCCAGTATCAGAGAGATATCGGTCCCGTGCTGCCTCTTCAAACTGTCGATGATGCCAGCAGGTGACTCGAGCTCCATTGGCCCCCCTGTCTACCAGAAACGAAGACAAGTCGGTGTGTATTCGCACCCAAAGTAACGGGGGGAGGCGGCGAATGGGTGGGGTCCAGTACTGAAAGACGTCACTCAGAACTTCATCATCACATGATAAAATGTCCTCAAGTTCACTCGCTGTTAGGCCACTCCTAGCTGTCGTACAAATACACAGAGCATCATTTAATCCTCTTTCAGAAATGAAAGTTACGCACATCAATCACAAGTAAGAAATAGGATCGTTACATTTTAAAGATCTCAGCTACAATGATAACCAGATACCAGACAGAAGCCAGTAAGAACAGTTTAACAACACTGACAACGTGTCCAAAACAAGATAAAATAAATTAAAATAAAATAAAATAAAATAAAATAAAGATTAGAACAAAGGTACGTTGTGCGTGTTTTTTGTATTTAACCACGATTTGTTACTCCAAAAAACGCGATTTTGTTGAATGTTTCTTAAACAGCACGTACCTAGTGCGATTGAACTTACAGCTAGCATGCCTTATTAAGGTTCTCTCAGTGACACACACCTTCCGTAGTAACCCTAGAAAGCTTGAGCTATCCTGCCAACCATCAAACTTGAGGGGGGAGGGCAGGTCAAATGAAGTCAGCAAAGCATGAAATTACCTAACCTTGATAAAATGAGGCAAGAATAGCTTATAAAGATCGTTGGCTGAAAACACTTTCGCTCTCGAATAGAATTTAGCGATGCCTCAGTTCGTATTGTCAATTAAAAACCAACAATTTTGTTCACAGAGTTGATGTAAAGCGGTTTAGTTTGGTTATTTCTCGAGTTTAGACTTCCCGCGTGTCGCCAACTTGAAATATGACGTAAATTGATACAAGGCCAAACTATATATTGGCGAATACAATTTAATGAACAAGAGAGGTCAGGCATTACAACTTTTTGCGTGACATTTTAAGATGGTGGTGCGTGGGAAATTCAAACTCAAGCAATAGTCAAACTAAATCGCCTCACTGCCAATGCAAACTAAAGCAATACACAATAGACAAATTTCGATATATTAAAATTCAGCCCGAAACAAAAGACATCAACACGAGGCTCTGGAAGTAAAATAAAGAGTTTTTATGGATTTTTACCCAGAGCATCGTATTGATGTCTTTTGTTTCAGAGATTCGGTTTTGAGATTTTACTGGACAACCTTTTCCTTAAGGTGGCTCGAAACAGTTTTACAGTTTTCAATGCCACTGAACTTTATGAAAAGCTTACTCATTTGTAGAGGTAGATTACTCCCACTTGTTGATAGCTGGTGTTATTATAACCTTTAATCTTATCAACTCTTGCTCTCCCACAGAAACTTGTGTTACAATGGAAACTTGAAAAGGCCTCGAAATACCTTACTTTTAGAATTAGATTGCGTTTTACACAAAAACCAGCCAGTGAACTTCCTTTTCTATTTCATCAAAATTGTTTCCATATGAAAGGGAACATTTCAGGAAATTTTCAAAAATTTCTGTCAAGAGGTTTTGGCGCTACCCTAACATTTAAATTAAGGTGGCGCCAAAACTTTCCGATAGAAATTTTTAATAATTTCCTTAAATGTGCGCTTTTTGATAGATAAAAAAAGGACGTTCACCGACTAACGTTTGTGTAAAATGCAATCAAATGTTAAAAATTGGGTGTGTCTGAGGCCCTGACAAATTGTCATGGAAACAGAATTTCCGGTGGTGGTACAAGGATTGATAAGCTAACACGTTGCTGTAACACCAGCAAACAAAATCTGGTACGAATCAATCACGATGTTTTGCGAAAGCCTTTGGTAAGTTTCAGTGGCACAGCAAAATGGAAAACAGGTAGGAGTCACCTTAAATAGCTGTAATTCAAAACACAACACAAGCAGAACCTACCCGACGTAATATACCCTAACGCGTGCCTCACGAGCGTTTCACCGTGTTGGCGTTCTACCCGCTGAAACAACAAGGCGATAGCTTCTCGTATTGTGTCTGCCAACACTGTGTCACAGGTAGGAGTGTACGACTTCCACCTGCAGGCTTCATTGAAAGAAATTTTAAGATACAACGGCAGGGAACACTTGCTAAAAGCGGTCAGGATTGCGTCAAATTGTGCAGGTTGCAAACTTCTGTGATGCTGCTGGAGCCACTTTTTAAGAATGCTGGAAGCATCGTCGCGAGGTATTTCAGGTAGGGACAGAAAACATCGAGGATCTTTTAATACTGCCTTGATGGTGAAAGAAAGTACAAAAAATCACAACTAATAATCTGGGTGCACATCAAACGACAACCATATTGCTTGTTTCACTCATTTCAATTTGTCCAGGGGGCGTACCCAGGGGGGTGTTTCAAGGGTTCCGGAACCCCCCTTTTTATCCGTCAGTTTTATTCCTTCACTACAAGGTTTTGTGTCCTTATCTTGGTCAACCTAAATTTTGGTAATGTGGACCCTCCTTCCCCTTAAAGAAAATCCTGGGGACGCCCCTGTGGTCTGTCATTAACACGGAGCAATCCTATATCTTAAGGCTGAGGGTTTCAGCCCGTCAATCATTAACATTTATAAAGCTCTTCATTTATTTGTGGAAAAAAGACACAAAAACAAAAGGCCGATAGAAAAAAAACTCTCTCTTTAGCGCTTGGTCCGCAATTTTTTTTAGTACGCTCTGCTAATTATTTTAGTCTGGAGCGAAAAAGGGGATGGAACTTAGCCTTCTATGGGATCGCTCCGTGTTTAACGGTTTAACTAACAAAGTATACAGACAAATACCGGAAAGATTAGCACCAGAGGAACAATACTAAAGTTGGCTTGAACGTCTTCTGCTTTGCAGGTTAGAATTAGCTATATATGCAAAGTAATCTTCTTTCTCAGTCATCCTAAGTGTGTCTGCTTCTTGCAATAGCGTTTTTATAACCGACTGATAGATTGCTAAGAAACATCTCCATATACTTTAATAATTCTTTGCCATTCATTCTAACCAAGTTTGACTTTAAAAGTTAGACTTGTAAATACAGGATGGCCGAATCCTGTTTGCGCCGAAAATATAGTTAACCTGATACTTTCTGTTGCTAAGGGTATTTACGCTAAAATGCTTATTCTTTTTACGGTTGACACTCTGTTGAAACCAAATCATGTCAATTCACCTGCAATTTAGGGAAGCACTTGTACCGTGGGTCGGGCAAAGTCGACACTAGCAGCTTCACGTGTTCGGGAAGCTTCCTGGGTAACCAGGCCAGTTGACGAGCCTGTTGTGTGTTGAGTTGATCTAGCGAGTCAAACATTACAACTAGAGGTTGATCACCACTCGCAGCAGCAAGAAACTCTGGCAACTGCTCTGTCAGTGATTTCATGTCCTGCTGGAGAAAGTACGAGTATTGCCTTAAATAAGTGCAACAGAAGTCTAGTTACCGTTTCGACAACGTGACGGTGCCAAAAGCTCCAAGCTGACGAACAGTGTGTCTTTAGTCACGTACATGTACAGTTATGATATGCCCAAGTAATGTTATGTTAAACCAGTGTGGCGGGGCAGATGTGGGACATTTTCTAACTCCTATCAGCCTGAGGGTCAGATATTTCTTTAATTTTGACAGACTAGTAGCGCAGCTGTCAAAACAACTTAAAAATTGACCGAATTCACCTTGCCCAGGGTGGACTTTTTAAACAAAAATTACACAAAAAAATTAAATTACCACCTGGTTTAACACTGACATGTGCGTTACTTTCTGTCTGTATTAAATTGTCTAGTGTCAAACTGAAATATCTAACGGTTCTTTTAGACCGTAGGCATTTCCGTCAATGAACCTGCTTCCTTTTTTTCCAAGAAAAACTTTTACAATAACTCGCACGCATGCTACATAAAACACAGTTTATCTGAAAAATGTAAAATAAGGAAAGAAATGCGAAATAGAAATATTGTGTTTATTGTCAACTACTGTACATATAGTATTGAGGCAGCTCTCCCATAAGCCTTATGTTTGTAGTTTTATACTTTTATACTTAATGTTTGTGGTTTAAACCTTGATAATGTATTAAAGAGCCCCCACTATTTCGTTATCTGCACTGCTGTTGTAAACCGCACTGAAGTGTGGTAAATCTGAAACTGAAATGCCTATAGACCACTTTCATAATATGCCTCAGTGGCCATGAACAAAAGCATCGGGTCGAGGCCAGTAGGGCCAAAATACAGCAAATGTATGAAAACCTGGAACTTGACCTCGACTTGAAGTTGTTGTTTATGGTCACCGGAGCAAACTATGAAAGTAGTGTATAGCAAAAACAGTCTCATATCATGTTGAAACGTTTCGGCACTTTCACTAAAATAGTTCTTATACTAGG
>JAOBYE010708138.1:0-26038 GCA_025403585.1 Parazoanthus swiftii
ATAACAGGAACCAAATGATGGTCTCGCTTAGCACTGCAAGGGATACGTTTATGCTCCAAATGATGACGGCCTTAGTTGAGAAAACATTAATGTATAAACACAATTTTCTAGGTTTAGGCTTTCTCATATTACTAATGCATGGTAACCGTCAAACGCAATTAGTTTTTTAGGTTAACAAGAGGTGGAACATAAAAAGAAAACATTATTTCAACTAGCCATAAATTCAACCAAAACGTTTTTGAGCAGTTCAAAGTCATTCCATCAAACGAGTTTCTTAAAAATACAAGAAGAACAAAAAACTTTTAGTAAGCGCTCCCCTTCCTTGTCATTTCAATTTAATTATTCTTAAAGCTCCGGGGTATCTTAATCATTTTCAAACTTATTAGCTAAAATGGATGCATGTAAATTAGATATTTACTTAAAATGTATGATTAATTTTTAATCAACTAAAACCATTAACATCAAAACCCCTGTTATTGAAGTAGCGAGCTTCATTACGGATAAGAAAAATTAAGAAGATATTAACTTGTCAAAAAAGTATGTTCTTTAAAGAAGAAAAAATTCCTGGTAAATGATAGAATCAGTTAAAATACTTTGAGTTTCATAAGGATTATTATATTATAAGAAAGCAATAGTTTACAAATAACGTGTTATTTGGGAGGACATTAATGCTTGATAAAACGCAGGAACAATTAGCGTTAGGGAAAAGGTATATTAAGAAAGCATTTACTTGTCAAACAATTATGTGTCCGCTAAAATCCTAAGAATGGTAGATCATAAAACCAGTTTCTGAGGTTCATTAGTGTGATTTTTTGTCAGTTGAAATTACAAACGTTTTGCACGGAAAAAAATAGGCAGTCAAAGACTGCATGTGACTCAAGGCAGAATGCATAACAACGGTAATTTAAGTTAAGAGATTGAAAATGCAAATTTTTTTACGAGTAGCGACTTTAGTATTGGTTTTAGCATAGTGAACTATGGTACTTCGTAATCCGAAATAATCCGATCCAATTCGCAACCCGAGCCTTCGTTCTCTTAGCCAGCGAGATCTCCTTGACGACGATCACATGTTTGAATAACCGCTAGGAACGCCTGCTTCAATTGGAATGGTTACAACTCACTCATTCAAACCGATGATATAGTGACGAGAGGCCCCACAAGGCCTTTCGTCACAAAAAAAGTCTTGTGCAAGACTATCAAGTATTATATTAAGTATACTATCGTCTATATCAACAGCACACGCTCGCAGTTAAATCTCATACGGCAATTCAAGCTGGCGAAAAGACGCGAGTTGGTGTTCACTGATATTACTTTTTGAAAAAGCTGTTCAGATTTCAAATATTTCATAAAACTTTAATCAGTTATATACCAGCTGACTGCCCATACTTGTAAGAGCTAATTTTGCTGCGTCATCCGTTGTCCATTATCCTCGACGGAAAGCTAGGATAATAAATGCCCTGCATGGTGTGAAAGAAGGTACGTTTCTAGTTTCCTAAACAATTCCTATCAGTCCAACAAGGTATATTCCAAACACTTTTTCAATGCTGAGATAGCCAGGTTTCATTATAGTTTCATTTATGAAAAACAAACTCCTTCCACCGAGGTTTTGTTTTGTTCTTTCTGTAAAGTGTTCAGTGTATTTCCCTGCGGTTGCAAAATGAACCACGCAGATATCTTTTGTGTGTCGCTTTTTCTTTCGCTTTATAGAATCTCACAAAACTACAAAGACGGCAGCTAGGTAATATTCTCGCGAAAGAGACTGAACTGTGAGCGTGGGGTAAAGTGTTAGTCAATAAAGTCTTTTGAATGCAAGGACCACACGACGCAAGATAAACGGTACGCTTTTTTTAATAATAAGAACACACTTAATAAGAACAGTGAGGCTCAAATCACCCGAAAAAATAGGAACAAATTAAGAACAATTTGAGGCTGAAATGAAAATTTAGAAAAAAAAACTAAAAAAAGAAAAAAATAGCAAAATGAGCCTAAAAAGAAAAAAACAGCAAAATGAGCGTGGCACACAGTCATCCCACAGAGCATCACACATTAAATACAAAATTAATATACTCCACTGACGTTCTTGAACTAAAACTGGGCATAAGTAAATACAGGAAGGCCTTTAAAGTCGATTTTCAACCATAAAAGAAGATATTGCAGTTAAGAACAAAATAAGAACATTTGACCCTCAAATTGTTGAAAAAAATAAGAACATTGAGCCTGGGCAAAATTTTACTGGTTCTTATTAAAAAAAAGTGTAGTCAACTGACTCGATGTTGGAACTCTTGCTTGAGAGATGCATGTAAAAAACGTCTCTCTCGGTGACTATAAACAAAATCTGAATGCCTGCTTGACTAACACAACCAAATAAATTCGCATTTATAAAAGAGGATATAGAAGGTAGGGGTCGAGGAATGGAAGAAACGAGATCTGACAAAAAACGAATTGCGTTAGTAAGTTCGCAAGGGTCATGAATTTGGTTCACACCTCAACTAATCATACCGATATTTACTTTTGGCTTGTTTGTTTGCATTCACGTTCTAAACAGTCAGTGAATAAATATTTCGAGCAGAAGTCAGAAGGCGTACTTCAAAGCAGACAGTAATCCCAAGAGTTCGGATCAGTAAAACGTACAGTTAGATTAAAAGTTCGTTTACAACGTTTATACAGACGTGTTTACTTACATTAAACTGATTTTAATGCTTCTCGAGGAACTTAATATGAAAAACGCTGAAATACTCGAGTCATAGTTGTAATTTCAAATAATAATCAATACCTAGGAACATAAAAACGCAGTGCACGAGAATTCGTTTTGAAACACTTTCAAGATTTTGGCGTGCCGGATGCTTCACAGCAAGTAAGGTTGGGTACCTCAGTTCGTTCGTCGATTTGTCCACGCAGTGGTATTGATATTTACTATTCTTACAAATTGCCATGGTTCCTTTTCATTGCATGGATTTCTTATACAAAATGCGCCTTTTCTTTGGTCACCATACGCCCCTGCACGTTTTCTGCTCATAATAATAAAAAATAAAAGCTCCATTCATGCGTCAATTAACGACAGCCGCAGGAAAAAGCCTGTTTATGTCCAATTTAAACAGTTTTCAAAACAAAACAACGCTAAAATGTTTCACAATGTTTACATACAGTTTACTTCCCACATACATATATACATACACAAAATATTCGAATTGTATGAAGTCCGTTTGGGTTTGGCATAATTTGATTGCGATAGATTTCTTAATCTTCTCAGTTATCAATCGTTCTCAACAATAACTCAGTAGACACAACGTTGCAAACCAAATAACATGCACCTGGTTATAAACAAAGCCGGCCTCGCGATCTCTCGATTAAAAACGCCCCTCTCAGTGTACTTATATTATGAAAGATGAACATTGATTGGCAAAATCACCTCCGAAGAAATCCTTGCATCGACGACTGACGCAATCGACACCGTTTTCCCGAACGGGTAAAAAAAAAGAGAAAAAAAAACTACAAGGTAAGTCTTTTAGTCTCTTGCAAAAACAGATGATCTGCTCGGAATTGTCGCTTTGTTCAGCAATTTCGGATGTGCTTTGCTCAGTAAAGCACCTGTCTTCAAAGCCTGAAATAAGAACGAGGATTCATTTTGATTTGAAAGTTACCAGCTGAAGTTGTGAATTCAAAAATCATAAAAGCAACGAGATCGCTTGTCAGTTAAAATCAGTTATCTCATGTTCAGTTGAGGCAATACGCTTCTTAGTTTTCAGTTGCATCCTGCACCACCGATAAACTTTAACAACTTAACCAATTTAGCCATGCATTTTCGCTATTTCTTGAAAGCTTTTAAACGAAGTTACTTATGGGAATCGCAGATAGAGAAACAACTGTTACGAGTTCGCGACCCAAATCTGCTTGACAATCTGCAGCTTCCTGTCTGGTGAGCAAAAAAAGATTTATAAAACAACATCAATCCGCATGTTGGTCATTCAAATCACATTTTGCCATAATAGCAGTAAAGTTCGGTCCGCACTGAGGAAATTATGGTTCCCTGCTGCGAAAGGTTCCAATTTTTAATATTTTGAAAGCAATAGCAATTGCAGAATGCAACATAGAACTAAATTAAACGGCACTATACAAGTAGCTTTTTCAGTTTTCTTACAAAAACGGAAGAGACAACGAGAGAGAGAAAGAGCGAGTGGACTTTTCTTCTACCTTAGGCAAAATGTCCCGTATTAAAGAAACATTCGGATGTTATTTGGGATAATAAGATTTTATCAAGATTATCATCTCTCGGATTTCAGTTGTACAAATTTTTTTACCCAACTATGTTTTTTGGAATCAACAAAATGAAATACTCTTCCGATTAAGAAATTGTCAGCAGGTGTAGACAATAATGGAGGGAGTTTTTCCTTCCAGTTTGCATGCGTGAGTGTGTATTTACATCACTCCAGCAGTGTGTCGGTAACTGCACTTTTAAAATATGTTAAGCGTGATATGTCTATTTGCAAGTGCATAATCTGTATTTCTACCTATTTGAATTTATCATCTACACACCAGTCATTAAACTAAGAGGAAGCTTAATTAAGAAAAACAACTTAGTTTTCCTTTTGCCTTTACCTAAAAGGCTTTAATTTGAAGCAAATGTATACAATAGGTAGCTCGAAAAAAACTAAAATACTCTCTTATTATAATACCGTCTATTTTTTGGACCGAGTTTGAATGTTCTCAATTTTTTTTAGGATTTTCTTGAAAGTGTTCGTGAACAATATATCATAAAATTGTGTCTGTATGCATTCAAAGGCCGTTCCCAATATCTAGTTTCTTTCCATTTTCAACTTCTTAGTCTCATCCTGAGACCAACGAGACTTCTTAACTTGTTTTTAAATTTGGCATTTTCAACTTTCTTTTAAAAAAATAATGTAGGAGCCAATTAACCCAACAGTTGTGTTTGATTTTACATAGCGAGGTGTTTTGGGTCACCATTTATTTCAATCTTCTCCATATTAAATATTCAACAGTAATTTAAAAAATGTCACGCCACTATAACACAAACATCTTTCTAATTATGACAGGTTTAATATATATTATTCAGTTCTTAAAATGCAAAGGAACACAACGGAATACGACTTTAATGTTTTTCCTGTTTCACGTTATTCCAGTGAGAATAACTTTAACTGTGTATAGTGGTAAGATGTTGAGTTTTAATTTTATATAAACCTTGATGCTGTCGAAAAAAGAAAATTAAAGCAAATAAGACACAAATAAAAAGTGAAAACACTTCACCTGAAACTTATCAATTGGCTGGGGTTGAAATTTTGTAAACTTAGCGTAATATGCAAGGTTATTGTCGTCTGCGATAATGGATCACAAATCTGCTTTGCATTTTTTTAAAAAAAACTTAAAAACAACAACGGGAAAATTTTGTCATCTAAATTAACAATTTTAATGCTTCTCTACTGAGCAGCCAAAATCTACAACTGTGTTTAGTTCCATTCATATCAAGAAGACAGGGCGCTCATTTTGAGCTAATCTGGAACAACAGTATCGGTCATACTCAGTTTGCAAGCTGTTCATTAGTCTTTATTCTATTTATTCTGCTCTAGGGATGAAGCAGACGACTCATAAAAGGAGTTTTTGGAAACTCCTAAACGAATGCACCTTTAAACAAAAACAAATTGATAACTCATCGGTTGATTCTTTCCTCCTCCTTCTAGTCAAACTCTTCTCTTCCGATGAAGATTCTTATGTGCAGGTATAGAATAGAATAAAATAGAAAATCTATTTATACAAGTGTCACAGTCACTAAAATTCACTGTTCTTCCAGATGAACCTGTCTAAACTACAAAAATACAAAGTGTTTTTTACTGAAAAACCAAATCCAAAGGCAAACAATCGCTCCCGGTCAATTCCCAGGGCATTTGACATTTTCGTGGGAAAACATTGGTCAAATTCCCATCGCAGAAAGCTTTTTTTTGTCAAATGCTCCGGCCCCGTCTTACAGTATGTTATCAAACCAGCATGTGTTGATCAAGTGAACGCTATGCTAAAGTTTACCTTCGTCTCACTCAGCAAAGCTATAGCTGGTTTTATTAAAAGACATATTAAACAGTCGGGCTTTTCCGTACTTGAAAATACACATGTGAAATGAAGCGGGCTTGGCGAAGTCTAATAATATATTTTCACATTGTATTTCTAGAAAGAATGCCGCTTCACTTTGCCGAGCCGAAAATATTAAAAGAAATGTTTTCTTTGCGCCGTCGTGAATACTAATGATGTAAACTTTTCAGCTTACTCGCCTTCGTCGAAAAACTTGGGTTTTTTTGCATAAAAAAGTCTTCCAATTAAAAAAATTCTACGTCGTGGTGTATTTTATCAACTTTGCTACAAGGACCACTAAAGTTTCCTAGTTCTCGCTCACAAAAGGCCAGTGAGGTCAGTTGATTCCAGGTCTCACATCGGCCAATATAAAGAAAATGATGCATCCAGTTCTTCATTTTGGCTTGAAGGAAAGAATGCAGTAATGACAAAACTGGCAATACTTAAACTGCCGCCGACTTAAAGGAAGGTTGTGACTACAGTTTGCACACGCGCGGGTAAGTAAAGAACTAAAATTTATCCGACGCAGCGTACAAGAAAGAATTAACTTCTCGAGTTTCAGAAGCAACTATTCGATAATCACAGTGTACCACTAAACGATTTTTTTTCATATGCGGTCTGTACAACAAGAAAGCAGTTCACGGAGTTTTAGTTAAAGATCTACTTGCCTATTTTTTCTTTATGAAGCCTAATATTTTTAGACTAATCATAGCCGCATAATTCTAGTAATGGACTTTAATTTAAAATTCGGCCTAGCCCAAGCAAACCATTTCAGTGTTATGGGACCTCCAGTCTGCAATACAGAACAAACATTTAAAGCGACCTTTTTTTAAAAAAAAAAAATTCGCAACTCAACTCAAATCAAAATATTATGTTACTCCTACACTCTAAAACTCATGTTTTCGTGTACTTATTCGTTTCTCTTCTTGCTTGATCTAATTAAATTATCTATTTATTTCCGAGGAAGAAGTCTTGAATTCTGAATTAAACTTCGACGTTTGGGTAGACTCAATGTAATTTTTTCCTAATATCTTAACTTTGTTCGGGGGTCATCACAAATAACATAAGATTGTGGCGGAAATACAACACTCGCGCAATTCATGCACATTTACTTTTTTAATAAAACGAGGTAAAAAGTTCACATTTGAAGGTAAACAAGTTTAAATAGTAAATCAAATGTGGAAAAAATGCATCGCAAACAGCGTTACGGCACCACAAAAGTTACAGTGACAGATATTTTCTTCTGACCGCAATGAGAATAACCATGCAGTGTTTCATACTGTATCTCCTAAAATCAGAAATTTTATTCTGACACATTTTCAAAACATGTTAGAATATATTTGGTTGAAAAAAACAAATATTCACTTGTAATTTAAGACAAACAACTATGTCAATTTCTTAAAATCGGTTCTTTTTCAACTACTGGCATTAAAATTGTATGCGAACTATAGCTGCATTTTAAGTTCAATCGCTTGCAATCTACCAAGCGCCGACAGCCTTCACTGAAAAAGTTGCTAACACCAAAAAAACTCACTTTAACTAGAAAATATATTCCTATAATAACACTTGATTTGAATGGTGCTCATACGTTAGTTTAGAAAGTCGATTAACTATTTCAAAAACGTTAAGTATTTCGAGTCACAAATAAACCAGACATGAAAGCTAACAATCGGCTCAACGGAAAAGTAAAAAAGGAGCCGAGTTGCTCGCATCAACTGATCTTAACTGAAAAACAAAACAATAAGAAGGTCTAAATGCTCGGGTCCGTTTTGCACTCTAAAGAACTAAAAAAATGAAAAGTGGAGCTATTCTTATATAATTACAAAAAGCTATTGGTACAACTGTCAAGCAAAACAGGAACATTTATTATTTGAAGCTGAACTTCAGTTTTTGCAAATAAGTTATGAAAAAGAGAAACATGGCGGCAACTTGACACGAAAACTACTTAAATATTATTTGCACCATTCCCGGCGGTTTATGCTTTGTATCTTAACACAGAAAAAAACATTTACAAAATAAACTTAAACTAGAAATTCGGCTGTGTAAAAACTGAAACCCTCCACATTCATTGATGTCATGAGATATGCTAAAAGATGTGCTAAGAAAAGAACTGTTTCTCTTTTCTTCATTAAATATCTTCGTTGTCGTAACCCCATTAAACAGGGCAAAAGCACCGTGTGAAATTCGCAACTGTTGCACGGCAAAATTCAATTTTCATCTACCTTAGTAGAAAAACTTCTTATACTGACCGCCATTTATCATTACCAAGTAATTGTGAATAAGGCAAGTTCACCAAGGTTTCTGTCTTTAAAGAGGCTGTGCATGCATGAATGAAAGACGATACAAACACGGGGCGTTCAATTCATGCTAAATGCCGATATTAGAAAAATATTCCAGTCTCTGAAAGTATTTAAAAGTGTTCGATCCAACCTAACTTTACATCCAACAGTATAACTAATCATGCAGTTTGGATGGATATGCGTGATCAGATTTTTAATACAATATCCAAAATAAAATTAAAAAAAAAATACAATTTCGCTGATGCCATTAAAGTTGTCATTATATTCTTTATACAAATTTGCTTTTTTTCATACAATGATTTACGGCCTTTAGCAATGGCTTGAATAAACGTCAATTAACTTTGCTAAAAGTTATCAACTGAATATTCAGTAGCCGGCTCCATCCAAGTATCTGAGTCAGTTGCAACAAAAAATCACCAACATGATCATCTAAACTTTCTTGTTTCTAAACAAAATGTGCGAAAGTTCTTTATAAGAGACCTGCGATTCACAAAAACAAGGGAGCTCGTTCGACGTTTTTTCCATGCGAATTGGATGACTCCTACCTTAATTTCCCGGGAAATTACTTGCCCTGGGTACATTCAGTTTAAAACATACTAGCTAGCTTAAAGCTAAAAAGGTGTTTGGTACTTTGTTTAAATTTGCGTGAAGCTAAAAATCGGTTTTCTTCTATGCGCATATAGAAGTTTTGTTTTGTTGTTAGGATACATAACACAAAACTATAAGCTAAGGACCTAGAACGAGCACAGTCTTATAGTGCATGAATTCCCGACAAAAACCATACGAATCAGTGAAATAAAATAGGACTGACAACAACCCGGGAACTGACACTACGATGAAAACTTTGTACTCTCGAAATGAAATTCATATTACAATGACCACGCGCAATACGCTGGAAATAATTATGTGAAAGGAGAGACCACATGCACAAGCACAAACTACTTGTTTAATTGACAAACAAGACAAATAAAATGGAGGAGACCAAGCTCATTTTAAACTTCGGTTATTATGGAGAGTTTTGCGACTTCACATGTCAAAAAACAATCCACTTACACATTCTTAAAACTTGTTAGTACGTCAAGTCTTGGTCAAAAATATTCTTGTTTTTATAATTTTCACTCAATGGAAAATCCGTACACGTCGTCTGCATGTTGTCTCTTTTAAGAGAGAACCGCCATATACCGATTCTCCGACTCTGAACAAAATTTTATGTAACACAAAGATAAAGAATTTGTAACCTAAACTGCTATGTTTCTAAAGATCACTGAGACTGCTGACTCGGGTTGAAGACTTTATATGACTCACGCAGCTGTCTGCATCGAGTTTAATCTTAACAAACAGATGCTGCTAATGTTGGCAAGCGGTCAAGAAATCCTTCAAGTTTAAGAGATAAAACTATTTTGTGGAGAGACTTTGAAATTCTTTAGTTATGAAAGTACTGTCAGTAGAAGCCGGAAGAGAGTTTCACTGGATGTGGCGGGAGTTGCATATTCTTGGGTCGCAAGAACAATACCTCGCCGGAGAACATATCTGCTGCCCAGAGTAATCGACGTGATTCTAGGCCGAGGGATTTATCCGCGTCAAGGCCGAATCAATCGGTGTCCCCGATTAGTGGGATCACCGGGCCAGCTAGAAGACTTTGAAACGATAACGAACTTGTTGAACTGAATATAATCTACACAAGCGTGATCGCTGCTTGCCTTGTAATAGTCACTGCAGACAGTACAAATACCGAACGGCTTAACTAACCGCACTGATCAGTCGTTGGCATGGCGCCGAGCAGATTATAGAAAAAAGACTTGCAAGACGTTTTCAAAATATACTGCATGAGCTCTCCAACGCAAGTTCCAAAAATTCGTAAAATTATCTAAACAGCACATGTAGTTGCCTGCGTGGACTTTAAATTCCATATAAAATAATTAGTTAGAGGAGTTAGGATTCCGTCTCTGGAAGGTCCACTGGAACATATTCATGTTCATTTATAAGAGCAGGCGCAGTTCAGTTGGTTAACTGTGTAGTAACAGAGTGGGGGGTAAAGGACACGTGGTCGGCTTCCATTGACTACTAGCCTTCAGAGATGGCGTTAGATAGAGCAACATTACTCTCCTCTGTTTATGTACCTACTCTGACTTTTGACTGACAACCTTTGTCTTTGTCCACTCGTGTGCTTTACGAAATGTCTAAAAGCGCAATTTACATGCATCGATCGTGTTATTGGGCTTTAAGAACTTTCGTAAACAGCAAATACAGCCGAATGCCCCACGTGTTGAACTCCTAACAGTTCTAGAAAGTTGCTGATGCGTGGCTCTTGAAACCAAAACTTGGCAGTTTACTCTTTTCAGCTATGCATATACACCAAATATCTCTTTTATGTTAATATCGCGACACATTTGTATCGCAACATCTCTGCGGTTTGGTAATTACTGAAACTGCGTGTTCTACGATTGGCTAAGCGTCAGGTATATCGTAATAGATAATTGATATTGAACGCGTGCTGACATTTAACTTAATAGGGTAAAAAGGATTTCAGCTCGTTCGCTTATATCAGCGACTATTTTCGACTGCAAGTCAGACTAATACGGCGAGGAACCCGAAATGTCGTGGAAAACAGTGCTCGTCTGCGCTTTCCTTCTTGCATGTTGCTACAAGACAACACAGGCGGCTTGTTACGATCACAAGAATTGTGAAACGTGTACAAAGCATAAAACCTGGGGATGGAGTCGCGATCGGTGCAGATGGTGTCCAGTCGATCGCAAGTGTCGTGCAAAGGGCTCGTGGTTCAACAAGTGCTCTATAACACAAAATATTGTCGATAAAAGCAAGTGTGGACAAGTCCTACCCGAGTACGACCCACAAACAGCCTACAAGATGATGTTGCTGTCCTCGGTGGCTTACTCACCCAACGCAGCTGCGTACCTTCGCAAAGCCTTTCCTGGTGAAACCTTTCAGAGCGTGACTCAAGTTTCCAAGCCTTGCCCTGGTAATGCGACCTGTTCAGGATTCACCGCAGTGACGCATACGTCCAGAGCCGTTGTTATTGCATTCAGAGGATCCGAACACATTAAGCAAATTACAAACCAGATTCGGGATATTCTTACAAACCCAAAGGTCTCGCTTAAAGCCGGTGGTAAGGTGCAAACCTACTTCAAGAATGCTTTCGACTTAGTGTGGGCCCAGCTTAAGGTAAACGTATACGCGCTGACAAAGCGTTATCCTGCGTACAAAGTTTGGGTAACCGGACACTCTCTTGGGGGAGCAATAGCTTCCATTGCAAGCACCATCATTGCGTACGAAGGCAAAGTCCAGAGAGACAAGGTGATTCTATACACGTTTGGGCAACCGCGAGTCGGGGACTATTTTTACGCGAAAAAGCATGACGAGCTTGTGAAGGCGAGCTGGAGAGTTGTTCATCGTAAAGACGTAGTAGTACACTTACCGAATTGCAAGCAAATTATCACAGGAACTGGCTGCCTCGGTAATGTGCCACCAGCATTTGGTCGGGCTCCTTATCATCACGGAACCGAGATATTCTATTCAAAAGAGGCGATGACTAGAGCTTCTCCGTACAAGAAATGCAAAGGTCTGCCGCATAATGAAGACCTTGGCTGCAGCAATTCCATCTTCGTTTGGACGCAGTGCTTTGTTCAGCTACTTAGCGACTGCATTGATGATCATAAAATGTATTTTGGTCGCGATGTGGGCGGATGGTGGAAAAAGGCTTAGAACTTTGGTCTCGTGTACTAGACGACGTTTACCTACAATTCTCTTAGAT
The DNA here is from genome assembly GCA_025403585.1 of Parazoanthus swiftii. Lineage (NCBI taxonomy): Eukaryota > Metazoa > Cnidaria > Anthozoa > Zoantharia > Parazoanthidae > Parazoanthus > Parazoanthus swiftii. The sequence goes on from JAOBYE010708138.1 coordinate 12,148, forward strand.
CATGTCAAACAAAGAAACTGACACTTGTCAAACAAACAAAGAAACTGTCACTTGTAAATCAGGTTATCTGCAGCAACGAAACGCACTGAAACGAAAGCAACTAATACCATTGATATTAATACTGCATAACCGCTGGTGTTAAAATATCGTTGTGAAGCTGACATTCTCAAACGAAATCTAAAACAACAATAAAATTATCACATTTGATTGTTTAGAAAATATAGCAATACTTTTTATTCAAACTTACTTCTTGGTAATTCTGTGCTATCAATCTACACGTAATTGCGATTCCATGTAATGCCGAGTTGAAAGTTAGTTGACAGGAAACGTGTTTCGATTGGGCGGAGTCGCGTAGCGTCAAGAGTATGTGGAAAGGGTGACATTTAATCGCAGATAGTTTTGTAATGCGATTCTTGACGTATTCTAAGTAAACGACACGAAATACGGACAAAAACCTGATTCGGCTATAAATTCTCTGTACAAGTCAAACGCGAAAAGAATCGATTGATTTGAGCCATTTAAACATGAAAACTATAAAAGAGCCATTGTAGTGCATACACAAGGCGATAAGGCCATGACTTTCAACCATAATACGCAAAGTAACTGAAACTCGTTCACAAGTCGTCAATACCATATAAACTTAATAGCTTCAGTCGCGTCCAATATGATAACTTATTATTCCTCAAAGGAAACGCTTGCGTTGACACGTAATCAAATCACGCCATTTCGGTCACGTGCAAGCCTAATATTTTGTGAATAAACTACTTCTGTGGTATGTTGTATAACTTTGAGTTATACAGGCCCGAGGCTGAGAAAATGCCCGAAAAGTGAGGACAATTTGGAAGCCGAGGACTGTATAAACTTAATACAAGATACCACGGAAGTTAGTTTATTCATTTTATGATTCAACAATCATTTTTCATTCGAGACAACCAACACTCGTTAGCTGACGCGCGCGTATGAAGCTTCATTGATCTGCTAACAAAACCTGAATGTCCTCTAACCGACTTGAGCTGACACAATTGACGGTTTTATTCAGTACTTATGCAGTGAATTTTCTTCGCTAAGCCTAACGTAAGTCGCGCTTTAGCTTCGTCGCTTCTGATTTTTTATCGGATAAACATCCCAAATGAGTAACATGAAACATATATGCTCTAGTCATCAATTATCAATGGAGAAATCCCGCAAGGAACTTGACTGGGACAATACTATTCGCAATCTTAGTAAACTCCCTTGCCAAAAATTGGAATTTTAGAATTAATTTCGTAGATGACTTCACCATGTTTGAAGCAATTTCACGTTGTTCACCTGGTCTTATGTCCTTTATAGTTAACGATATTGTACATTATGCCAACTTATGAAATGAAAGGAATTGCAGTCACGTTGATTAAATACTTACAATACCCTCTCCCAATTCAGACAACCCTTCATGACAATTGGAGCTCACGCCGTTGAATCTGTTGATTCCTTCAAGCATTTTGGAGTTCATTTTAACAGGAACCTAACTTGGTCAATACATTGCGACAAAAATATAAAGAAAGAACTCTAATCAGACCTATATTCTCGAGTACGCAGCCCCCGTTTGGCGAGCTTCACAATCCTGTGAAGCTCAGTACTGGCACTGAACAGAATGGTGCACAAAAAAGCCATGCGCGTCACTTTTAGGCCATACAAACTTTCCTTCAATGCTTGTCATCTCGAAGCTACTAGCCTATTACTGTTAAGCATCTAAGCGAAAACCTGTAACCAAAAATAAACCAGCTGGCCCACTCAACAACATTCTGTCGTCCATGCCCGCCACCTCTTCCAAACACGACTACAACCTTCGCTCAGTATTACCAGGGTGCGATGCTTTAAATGTAAAAACACAAAAGTTTTCCGAAATTTTAAAGTCTATTGATACAGATAGCGAGCGAGTGAGTGAAAGAGTGAGTAGGTATAGAGTGAGAGAACGAGCGATTTATTTTGAATATTGTGTTTTAATTTAGTATTTAACTTTAAACAATGTAAAAATCTCGTAACTCAGTTTTAATTTCCGCCAGAATAAATAGAGGTTATTATGTTTAAATATTTTTATTATTAACTAACACTCTTAATAAGATTTTTTTCACATTTCTGATAGTTCATAAAATTAAGCAATAAACATCAGTTCAAAAACCAATGGACTTTGGTTTTACCAGTTCTGGTTTTCTCGTTGTTGTTGTTGACTCTTCGATGCGAGGAATTTTTTTCCAAGTTACTCACTGTTTAAACAAGTTCATTCTTTGAAAATTAATGGTCTCGCTGCGCTCACCGTGAAAAAAAATTCCTGCGGCTTGCACTTGGAAAGGTTCTCTCCGGTAAACAAACACTATTGTTCCACAGAACACTAGTCAACACTTATATATATAATATTATCCAAAGGTCCATGAAGCATGGCGCAAAAGTAAACATTATACTTTTGCAGCTACTCATCTCACAAGAGCCCCAGCCGTTGCGGACACAGTTATATTCAGCAGAAGTGACTAATGGTCGCTTTCGATATGTCGTTGCTAGTTTTTTCAATGAAGTGAGTAAAGTAACCTCTTGCAAACTAAAATTGACGCAATATGTCATTATCATTTAAAAACGTGTTCAATACCAAACTTCAATCTGTTTCAACAGTTTTCTATAAATATCCATATTTCCCTGTAGCTAACGGGAATAGCGAGGGTGAACGAGATTAGAAACTAGGGTTGCTTGTTTGCATGCAGTTTTCCTATCTGTATCACAAAATCTGAACAGAAAACTTCAAACCACTTTCGATACATACGGATATCGTCGATATTTTTCGGCTCACGTGCTTTACGTGTGAGTAAACACAACGTAAACAGATTCCAGCGTTTCCAAGCATTACAATGAGCATTTACCAGCGTCATTATTCTGGTAATAACTTGTGCCGAAGCACAGACGGTGCATATCACTTTACATACTTCGCTGGAATCATCACGGATTAGTTGTTTAATCATCTTAACTTCATTAAAACGAAACTACAAAAGGCAAGAGAAATTTCTATAAAGTTTGTATATAAACACATGCTGCTTTAATACTATAATTATGCTGATTATCAGTTCGTTTTCATTTCAGTGAGCAAGCTTGACGCAATGGGACGAAACGTATCAACATTTAGAACGATCCTTGTGGTGGTGCCTCTACTGATACGAGTCAGCAGTACAGCTGAAGGAAACAACGTACAAGATGAGTTCGAGGCGAAAAACAAAGTTTCTATAACTGGCCAAACATTCTACAAGGATTCTAGTTTATACCCTGAACCACTGGTCCAGTTTATGAAGAACTACACCTCCGGGCTACATCTACACTCCACGAAACTACGTGATGCAATCCTGAAACAACAAAACTCTATACACAGTGGAAGCAGTGTCCTAATGAAAAGGAAATTGGGTTCACAGAACAAAATAACTCGGTTGTTGCTGCGAATTGTTGCTAGCAACACTAAACTGGCAGGAAACCGCAACACAATTCACGCAGACTCAACAAACGCAAATGCAAACCAGGACTATTATTTTGAGATGAAAGACAAACGCCGTCAAAGTCGGAAACTTTTGTATATCAAAAGGAGAGAAAGCCGAGATGAAAAGCCTGAAGGGCAAGTTCCAGAAAGCGAACCAGAGAGTTCAACTCCTGAGCCTGAGAGCACAAAACCCAGCGGTTCCGAGCCTGAGCCAAACGCAGAGAGCTCATGGCCCGAGCCTGGTCCTGACTGGCCTGTGGCCTTCAAGAAATGGGAGTGGGCCTGGGAACTACACGTGTACGGGTTTGGTGCAGCGTTCACACTGGTGACGTTGCTACCTGTGCTTGAAATGCTTCGCCTTCACGCTTCAAAGCGACGCAAGACGGCGCTGAAGGTCACTTTATTGACAATGATTTCGGTATTCTGCGTGACACGAGCAATCGCCCTCTTTGTTAACCCGTACGGCTCAACTGGAAGGCTGGACGCGGGGTTGACGCGACTACTGTTCGCCATCGGCAATCCCTGCGCTATATCTGCTTTAAGCCTGTTACTTCTCGTGCTGATCGACACAACCAAGATGAACGTAGCGCCACCAAAGTTCCAACGCTTAAGATACATCATACCGGTTGTTGTTGTTCATGTTATTTTGGTCATCGCGTCCGATTTCATAGTGGCCAATTATCTCGAGGCCAAAGATCTGATCTTGGTGTGCCAGTTATATTACACAGTCGTCGGAGCATTTCTAACTGTGGGATTTGCGAAAGTAACGTACAAAATTTCTCAGAACGTTGCCGCTAATGTTCACAGAGACAAGAAGATGAGGAAGCTTCAAATTATGATACTGGTGTCGACTGTCATAAGTGCCACACTGCTGGTAGTGCACCTCTATGCCGCAGTGGGTGTGTTCGGAATTTATTCTGACGCGACGCACGTGGAAGCGTGGCCTTGGTGGGTCTTTCAGACCTGTCAACGGTCGCTCGAGGTTGCAATGTGCCTAGTTGTGATACAACTCAATTCTAACACTGTGGACAAGAGAAGGTCGCTCTTCTATCTGCTTCCTTGTTGCCACAACAACCAGGTGGAAGCGCTCTCTACAAACTCCCATGACACTACATTCAGAAATAGCTCCTTTGTCACAAGTACTGCCATGGTTCACAAAACGGCTATCAGTTCCACTCTCCGTGTCTGACCGTTCAATCTAGTTTCATACTGAATTTACACTGCATATTTTGGTGTTTAGTCTTCTCACTTCGCCAGTCTAAATAATTCCTTGCAATTTTCAATTTCACTCTCTCTCTGCTTCCATGTTACAGTCCCTGTTCATCGTCCGTGGACAGGGATGTTAAACCGTTCAATTGGTCTAGTCTCCTGAAATGTTATCGCAAGGGACTTAAAAGAACCAACACCCTTCTCGAAAAGAGAAGGATAATCCCTGTGTTGTCAGTGCTGAGGGCCACATGGGAGAGTGCGCCCAGTTGTGAATCAGTAAGTGTGCTACCCGCCATAAAAACACACCACATCAACGTTCGTTGTTCGCGTGCACTACACGTGCACACTTGACTTAACCAACAACCCAGAAAACACTTTTTTCTAAAATTAGTTTTCCAGTGTCTGTTTGTCTGTTTTCTCGGTTTGTTGGCTTGTGTTCTGTCTACTTATCTAACAACTTCTTACAGTAACAACAGTGGCACCAATTAATAATAAACGAATATAGCGCACGTATAATCAAAAACGTGCGCAAGGTGATTTGCAGACGTGATATATAAATTTAGAAAATACAAAAAATGCAAAAAGAGAAATGAAAACTACTACCAAAAGAGCATTTACATGATAGGACAATAAAGTACAGTTACCAGAATGCTTTGCCCGGCACTTTCTCTTATAATACTAAGAAAAAAATGGCAAAGCAGTCAGGTAGTTGTTGCTAACTGACCCATCATGCAAGTGTTGATATTATACGTTTACTATTATAAAAAACAAAAACAAAAAAAATATTATATACTTAAGTCTTAGAAAGCTACGTTTTAACATGCTTTTAAAAGTTTATATCTCTTTCTACCAGCAGTTCCGTGTTAGACATTTGTACGTTACGTTCGTCGATCGTACACTGAGACAAAGGGCAGAAAAACTTTGCGGTACACGTAACTTATAACTTGAGCTTGTTGGTCAAGTGTCAGGAAACAGGCAACGATGGAAGACTCTAGTGCGTAACCCAGTTTGCGTCACAGGGCGCATTTTTAAACATAACATATATCTGTGACGCTTTACTATCAAATCATACTAAAGTACGTCAGCATTGTAAAATACAGATGTTATGGTTTACCATTTACTGTTATTTACTGATTTTCTTTAAAAAAAATTCTCAGCTGAAGCAAAGCTGAACTGACTACCAGTTGCTAAGTGTTGTGCCTGCTGTTTGGGGACATTTTCGCACAACTTTCAGCCTTGTCAGCAGCGCAGCGGCCAAGTGGTTAGCGTCTATATCCTATCCTAAAGGCCGAGAGTTCAATTCTAGCCTGACCACTGCGCTATGTCCTTTAGCAAGGTACTTTACTCGACTTGCTCCAGTCGAATCAGCTGTATAAGTGAGTACCAATTTGCTTCATGGATGGGCGACTGAATTCGCGTGCCATGCAGAACCAAAACTATTGGCGAGAGACATAACTTCAAATTAAGGTTCCGCAAACGCGTTTTGCTAACTTTTCGAAGGTTGCACAAAACAGCGTGCAAATACTGTTAGTTGGCGTCCGATGTCACTTATCTGATATAATAACGAGTTCATTGTAACGCGAGCCGAAAATAGTATACGCCAGGTGGTGCCAAACATGTATTTTTAAGTTGAACAGTAGACGAAACACACATCCCATAAGGGTTGGTATTGCAGTACAATTGAAACGACTGCATTTGAAAAAAAATCTTCAAAAACTGGTCAGCAACATGTTTAGGTTGTATCTTGGTTCCTTCTCTTTCTAAAAATCTACATATCAAAATGAGCGTTGACATTTGCGGGAACTCTTTGACAAACACACTTTTGACACACATACCCGTTAACACAACGTTCTTATTTGAAAAACGTAACCATTTTTTTCCGTTTTGCCCTTCCGCCATGTGTAAAGCGGAATTGATGAATAATGGTCGAAAACAGTTACAAACCGGCGCTACGAAAACGATCGTGTACCCGGACAAAAAACTATTAAAATGTTTTCAGAAAATAAAAACGGATGCGTTTTCGAACAAAAACGACGTAGGTATGAGTGAGTGAGTGGAGGGGAGTTTGCTTTATGGAACTTAACGTTTTTGTTTAAAAACGCAAACTTTTCAGCGTGGAAACAGAAGAAAAAGGTTGCGTTATCGAACGAAAACAATCGTCTGGACTAAAAACTTTTGATTCCTTGCGTTGATTTTCATGCGAGCGAAATTGATTCATCTAAATACCACACAACGCTTTATAAATTCTGCCGGTTTAGCTCATGTTCGGCAAAATTTTTATGAGAACTTGTTTTATTAAGCTGGTACCACACTGGGCGATTTTATAAATGGACCGTGGAGAACTTGATCGCCAACAAAAACTGAGAGCGACGTTTGACCGCAGTGTATACGAACACTCATGGCGATTTTTTCCTCGCGATTCGGTAATCACATCGCACTTTTCCGTTCTCCCGGACATTTGTTTTCAAGTATTTTATTGTTGATATCTGGCATGCTAGATATCCGCGATTTAATACGCCAATTTCTGCGATCAGCGAAAATCGCCATCGCAGTAATCGGGACACTTAGATCTTCGACTTCACCAATCGGCGTATTTTAAAATAGCTTTAATATGCTTACCCAATTATCATTATTCGTTGGCCTGTTTAGAAATGCATTTGAGTCACACTTATTTCACTCGAATTTCTAAAATTGAAGATGTTGAACTCGACCGAAAATGTTCGTTTAACGAATCGAAAAAAGCCCCAAGAGTTTTTTTCGTGTAAAATATTTCATCTTTCTCAATAAATTCAAATCGCAGCTGTGACATTCCAAAGTTCATTTAGACAAATATTTGTTGTCGAGTTTAATGGTTTATTGTATTTATTACAAATTCAACTAGCTAGAGCAATTATGTAACTGTTTCTTTTAGAATCTGAAGTTAAACCACTGGTTCAATAGCGCCAATACATTGAAATATTTCGAACAGTCTCTGAACACAAAATAAATTAATTTAGAATTAGTTCTAGTACCGTTTTCTCCGCTTACACGATGTTCAACTTCCCTCATTTCAAAACACAAGGTTTTCGTCTTTACGACTTCGACTTGGTTTAACAATAAAGTAGGCATATTCTCCACCCTGTGTCGTGAAATAAGTAATTAAACAGCAGATCAAAAAACTTAGACAGTCAGTTGGTTCGGCTGTTCCAATTTACAATTACGGAAGCAATTCAGTTCACTACTACAAACAAAGCAACTGATTACTCTAGTCCCGCTCATGAAATAAAGGAAGAATACAGTAATTAAAAACACAAAACATGGCAAGAACATTCCTTGAGACAATAAGATCAAATGCAAAATTTGACAAAAAAACACAATTACTGAGTTAGCCGTTTATTCAACTTATAACATCTATTCAACCGGTTATTCAAATGCAACGATCAAACGAATATTGTGACACATACACAAGTCAAATTCGAACTGATTTTGTTCGGCTGGTCGTTTCTAAACTAACCAACTTATTGCGAAAGACAATGACATCAAATCATGGAGTTTTTCTACTTTTCTGCATGTATTCAATTGCAAGCGCCATCATAAACACCGAAATACAAAGTAAGAAAGCAGTTTTGGTTCTGGAAGATAGAATAACGTCAAAAGAAAGACAGCGAAGCGAAAATAGAACAGGCTCTGCCTCGTATGGACGGACTCAAGGGACCAAGCAACTTCGAGCTGTTGGGGAGAAACATACGCACTCTAACGATGTTGGATTAGATTTGTTGAAAAATGAACGAATTGTGAAAGACCAGCAAACTTTGATTTTCTTGCTCACAAAACCCAACCGTAACTACGCAATTGACGAACAAAGGCGAACATTTACTTCGTTGCGGTCACTACGACGTGTCAGAAGATTTGCTAAGCCTACAGTCGTTAGATGGAATCGCTTGTCGCAAACACACAAAAGACGACATAGTCCGAAATCTTTGTTCTTTGATGGAAACGACAAAGTTAAGAGAGTGAGAGTTCGTCGGGCACCTCGACCTGAAAATCCTTCTTCCGAACCTAAACCAGCAGCGTTTGAGAACTACCAACGCGCCAATTCAACCCCCGAACCAGAGAGCAACTCGCCGGACCAACCTGAACCGGAACCGGATGCTGAAAGCTCGTGGCCCGAGCCTGGTCCCAACTGGCCAGCGGCTATCAAACAGTGGCGAGTGGTGTGGTCTCTTCACGTTTATGGGTTTGCGACAGTATTTACAGTCCTGGCTTTGTATTCCACCCTTGAGATGGTTCGTCTTTGTTCATTCAAGAAGCAAAAAACAGCTTTAAAAGTCACATCATTTCTAATGATATCAATATTTAGTACGACCCATGCTGTTGGGTTGTATGTGGACCCCTATGGTTCAATCGGACTCATGAATGCTATCGCTAACCGACTTCTCTTCCAAGTTGGAAAACCCTGCATCATTTCCGCCCTCAGCCTGCTACTTTTGGTGTTGATCGACACTACAAAAGTGAACATCTCGCCGCCAAAGTTCCAGCGAGTTATCAACATTGTTCTTGTGGTGGTAGTACACGTGGTACTAATAGTGGCGACGGAGTTTATCGTGACTGAGTACTTGGCTGCTAAACATCTCATATTAATCTGTCAGTTATACTACATTATCGTGGGCGCTTTTTTGTCTATCGGCTTCGCAAGAGTAGGGTACAAAATATCAAGCAACATCGCCGCTAACTGCCACAGGGACAATAAAATGCGACGTCTTCAAATTATGATACTTCTCTCCAGTGCAACTGGTGTTCTTGTGATTGTTATCAACACCTATTCTGCCGCTGGGGTGTTCGGGATCTATTCAGACGTGAAATTTGTAGACGCGTGGCCGTGGTTGGTACTGGTGACTAGTGAGCGAACTACAGAGGTTTTGATGTGTGGTATCTTACTGAGAATAAACTGTGCCACATATGAGAGGGGTAAGCTATCGCCACATTTCCTGTTACCGTGGAACCGAAAAAGAACCGCACATAATGTCAATCTGTGTGGAGATGTAACGAACGTGAAACCCTACCAACATTCAACGATAGAGCTGAATGCCTACTGAACGACACTACTATAGAAACCGTAGTCGGCCTCGTTTCCAGTCATCTGTTCCTCGGTCGGCAGAGGCAATCACGCTTACTTCTTTTCCTCCTCGAGGGTGATAATAAGAGCCTTAACTTGCGGACGGACTTGTGATAAGCGGACGGCAGCTTTACAGTTAGTGTGACAATGTGTAAATTTGGGGCACAGCACTAGTACCAGTCATCTATTCATCTATGGAGCGGCGAACTGTAGTGTACAATCGGAAGATATTTACCTTGGGTCAAAGCATTACCTAGCTTCAATATGATTACAAGGCCCAAGTATAGACTACATGTAGCCTCTTGCTTCATACATAATATGGTATATGATATGATACACGATATGTATTGTATGCCCACCATACATCATATTATATCACACATTTATCATATACTATATATCATATCATTTTTATGCATTTTATCTTATCGTATCAAATCATGTATCATATAGATAACACGCCTATGCATGTCACATCATATCACATCAAAATATGGTATGGTATGACGGCTTAAAAATATGACGAAAAAAGGCCTTTTAGTTTTATCTGTAATTTGGAATGGTAAATTAGCATAAGGGATGCAGATAAATCTTCTTTAAACTTCGGATCCTACTCTCGAGAATTGTTCTATGAGACAAATATTAGACACTTATACAAGTTTTTGTGGCTGGAGGTACATCACAGGCCTCGTTACATCCATAGTGTTGTTGATTTTGATAACCAACTGCTCAGCAGAAAACACTTCTTGCTTTGGTATACATGTATATAAAACAGTTGAAAAGATAAAACAATAAAACTTCTTTTTGTTACTCCTTTAGTTACCGGTAAAAGACACTGATTTAACAAACCCTGAAGCAATTGAGACAACAGATTATTTTGATATGTTCTAGGTCACTACTCCGAGAAAAAACATCCTACGAAGTTATGGATGGCGAAAAAATTGCTGCAAAACAGATGGAGAGAAAAATACTGTGCAAACTGAAAATATATCTCTAGCCCAACCCAATATCTTTTCAGATGTCCACTCCTTACCCAAGAAAGATGACTGATATACTAAAATAATGTCGGGTCGAATTTGCAAAACCGCAAAAACAAAAATCACAAGAAAATTTTCATCTTCCTTTTTCTCAAACGTAACAGTAAACACGGAACCGACTACCAGCAATTCTAGTCACTTCTGTGGTGGTGTAAAAAGAATAAAACTTACAGATACTGAACACAATCGCATATAACTACGACTAAAACCCAAATAAAAGTTTCAAAAAATAAAGGGAGTTGGCCAAGTGTCTCGACTTCCTGCGGCTACAGTAACAGAAACAGTTGCATAGCATATTATTATAGCTACCATGGACAACACTGGCAGTAGTGATAACAGACACAATATGCACCCATATAATGTGTAGTATTTCAAAATCAGTCACAGACTCGTCCTTGTGCTTGAGGCTGGTTTTTGCTGAACACTTATTGTAACGACACACGAGTAATTTAGTCTTATTTTCACTGTTATTTAATAAAACGATAATAATGGATTTGAAATAAACTTGATAGAATGATAGGGAATGTTGTCAATTGATGAAGAATTGCATGGAATGGTGTGAAGTGACCGAGAATTAGGGAGTTATGTAAAGTGATAGAGAATGATAGAGAATCATGTCAACTCATAGTAAATCAGATGGATCAATGTAAACTGATTGATATAGACTGATATGTAGAGTAAGAGAATGATAGGGAAATATGGTATCAAATGATAGCAAATGAGAGGGATTTATATCAATTGTAGAGGAAGATAGTGAAGGTGTCAAGTGATAGTAAATGAGATGGATAAATGTCAATTGATAGAGAATGATAGGGAAATATGGCAAGTAAGAGAGAAAAAGCGCCAATCATTCTACAGAACTGCATCTACAGAGGAATTCCTAATTGACAGCTGCTGCACGTGACACTAAAGACTCACCTGTCAAAGTCAGGCAGATTGGGGTTGTAATACCTGGCCTCACGCAACAGTTCAAAAATACGGTCCTTGTACTGAAAGACAAACAGAAATCACCATGAGGAACGGGCACAGGCAGGTATAACAGGTAAGAACTACTTTGTTCAAGGGGACACAATATAGTTTAAAAGAGATTTTTCGAAGGTATAGACTATTAACAGCGTGCTACCTTCATCCACTTCAAAATATCAGTCCAGAAACACGCTTACATGCATTTCACCAAACGAAAATGTCTTATTCTCGATCGCTTACTGAACTACGCCGACGTTCGGCTTTCTTTCTTATGCTTGGGTAAGTAAGTCTCTTTACTGGTTCACAGATGAAGGTCAGAGATGACACAAAGAAACGGCTAGCTTAGACGAACTGCGATGTTACAGTACGTAATCTTGCCTGTACTTCAGTACACTCGGTCACAACTGCATCAATGTTGTGTTCATTCTTTTCTCATTTACCAGTTAAGTTTGTACAAAACGTTTTATTTAGGGATTTTGGGGAGAAACAATCCCATAACAATATACCACTAAACCGCTGTTTTTCTTTCTCGTCGCCCTCGAGTCGATCTTTCGCTGCCGTCAGTAAATCAACGTTAATTATTTCAAACAGAGCCGCACGTACCGCACAATGGGGCGGCGTTATTCAAACCCGAAAATGTACATGTTTTCCGATCTGTAAACTGTGGTTGATTATACTTGCTTTCACAGACGTAGTCACCCTATCTGTAGTGTTTGATTGACAAAAGCCCAACTAAACTCCAAATGAAAGTTTAAGTTTCGAAGGTCGCGAAACAATAGCAAAATGCGTCGCTATAGTAATAATAATATAATAATAATAATAATAATAATAATAATAATAATAATAAATAATGGCGTTATCCAGACGGCATTTCCACTGGGTGACCATTCATCCATCTGGGGAAACAACGTCTTAATGTCCCTGTCCAAGGACGGTGTGGCAAAGAAGGTCACCCAAATATTCAATCCCGTGGCCAAGCCGGGAATTGAACCCGGGTCCTTCAAAGTTAGCAGTCCGAGATCTTACTGACTGAGCTAACGTCGCATGCACGAAGGTATGCAGTGAAAGAGAAATGGGGCAAGATACCAGTAAGCCACGCAAGCGCAAATAGAAGTAAAACTCTTTTACTTTTCGTGTAATACAACTAACAGAGCAACTGGCAGCGGCATTGTTTGAGCTTTGTTCGATTCAGTAAGGTCGATACATTCTCGTTATAGAGCGTTTTTTCACAAACGGAAATCATAGCACGAAAGACCAAACTAATTTCTTGCGAAAAAGTAAGTTAGTTGATAATTACGCCCTTTAAAGACTAAAATACAAACTGGCTTTTCACATCACAAAACGAATAGCTGATGCTCTTCATCCGAAACCACAAAAGTAACCTTTTTCTGTTATAGGAGCCGAACTTGCATCTCATTAAAATCCAAGTTAACGATGCCTGTTTTTTGCTTTTATTTTACCTTCGCTGTAGGTCCACGGCTTTCCTTTATTACTAGCCGCCGCAACGACTGCAACAGACTTGATTCTGAAGATTATACGTGAACTACTGTATTGTATGTATTGTATTAACAAATTTATCATCAGTGGGTCTCGGATTAGAATCTCGTACAAAGTATCTTGTCGTATTTGCCAATGTACAAACAGTTGATTATTTATACAATTCGTTCTATTTTAGTCAAATTTTACGTTGGACTTACTTTTTTACAACCCAATCTCAGTTCGCGAGCACGTTTTGCTTAAACTCAAAGTTTATGCCTTAGTTCCAGAATATTTCTTCAAGAAAGTAGAAGACTACAGCTTGCCTATCAGATATCCAGTTCGTCGACTCCTGCTCAAATTTGCCGTGCCAGCAATTGTTTGAAATACGAATTTCTGTCTTTTGTTACCTGTCCTTCAGATAATCCTACGAATTTTCCAGTTGCGTACGTTTAATACTTCAAAAACGAAAACATCATCAACTTCATCGCTGGCCACCTTTCACAATAACTGGTCACCATTCCCCATCACCCTTCAATAGACATCATGCACCGTCACTGGCCACTTTTCGTTACCTCTCACCACAACCCCCCAGTCACCTTCACCACATCTTACAGC
>JAOBYE010708139.1:0-11326 GCA_025403585.1 Parazoanthus swiftii
ACTACTACTACTACTACTACTACTACTACTACTACTACTGCTACTACTACTACTACTACTACTACTACTACTACTGCCACTACTACCAATACTACTACTACTATTACTATTACTACTAGAAGATTTATTTATAGTTTTGTTTAAAGATATAGATATTGGTACAGTTACAGATATAGATCTGTAGATTTACACATAGATATATAGATACAAATATAGATATATACCAGAAAGGCATATCTAACACATAAAGAATCCTATAAACAAGAAATCAAAACCCTTACTTGCAGTCAATGTCGTCATAATAATCGTTGCTACCATTATATTGCTCGTACGCTTCGTTAGTGAAAGACTTGGGCACCAGGCTTCCCTTGCGTTTGATTTTCACCTGATATTGTTGAGTTTAAAGCGAGTTAAATTTTTAAGTTTTAGTTTTTTAACTATAATGGAAATTAAAATATGATATCTTGTTTTATTAATTAACAATCGTTTTTCATATACTGTTTCCTTTTTGATATGGATATCTTACCAGCAGCTGGCAGTCAGAGGCCCTAGCTATGGGAGATACCTGCCTGCCAGGAACTCACAACCATAAACGTTTCTTATTTAAAGACCACCTGTCTCCATTAGCCACCATGGTTACTAAAGGTGGCCAGCACTTAATAACCTGTAACTTATTTTTCTAATCCCTTTTTTTTTATCTCTCTGTAATAACTGGTGTAAATAAATCAAAGTTGTTGATATTGCTGCTGTTGTTACTTGAATAAATATTGTCGCTGTTATAACTGTTTTTGTTTTCAATATGGTTGTTTATTTTTGTTATTTCTTTTGCACTTATAAACGGAAGTATGGAATCTGAGTTAGGATTTGTCATAGAAAACAAGAGCACGATTCGCAAAGTATTCAAGTTTGAAAATGTGTCTTACCGTTTCATCGTAGCTTGACCTACTTTCTTTGTAGTCCTGCCTCTCTCCACTGTAGAAAAAGTTACATACTGAGAACTTTTTAACGGCAACAGAACAAAGCGCGCAAACTTATTCTACCAGCTAAAACACAGGCAGACATTACAAAAGCCTTTGAGGAGATATGAAGATGTTTCATGCTTTGCTTACTTATACTTGCTACACTTTGTGATCATCCATTTACTGTAATCATTTGCTGCATGATCTCATAAATGAAGAGTTACCTATGATGACAAATGGCAAATTATCTTCTGCAAAAGAAAATGAACAAAAAACTTACTAGGAAGACATGTCGCTATCAAAACCATCCCTGTTCTTCCTCCCCAGTCCACCTTCCCTTTTTGTCAAGTCTGCTTTTCCTTTTTGTACACGTACTTCTGCTTTCGAGGACTTTGACCGCGCGACTTCTTGGAGCTCAAACTCGTTTTGATCACTGACTCGATGTTTCGGGCCCTAGAATGAAAGAACGGTTTGATTAAGAGTTTGTTTGACATTGTTGCAATCTGATAGCATTTTTAATATTATCAGTAAAGGTCATGCCTCATGATCAGCGTTCTCTTTATCATAAATTCCGATAGATTAGCTGCTTTGTATTATGTAAGAAATTTGAAACTTCTCGTTTTGAATAAAAGATGCTGCAAAGTTCCGCTTCGCGTCGTCTAAAAGCTTTTTTGCAACGTTATTAAAACCCAATCAATTGAGATTGGTTATTTATTCTGACCTTATTTTCTTAATTAATAACTTAAAATAGTTAGTGATAGATTGGCTTTTTTCCTACTGACAGTTTAGCGGCCTCATACTAATATTCGTTAAAGTGTGTAATCGGTGAATAGCATTATTTTCATAAAAAACAGAATTGATTCATACTTTTTTGCATAGCGGTCTGCTGTTGAGAACTAGCTAATCAAGAGACGCGTTTGTCGACAGACTTAACTTTAGTGTTCTATGTGCAAGTAATCACACTGCGATTTCATTGGTTGACTTCCAACAACAAATTTCAACATCTTAATTTACAAAATTACCTTTGGCACTTTGTTATATTCAGAAACAAGAGAATATTTAGATTTAAATAAATTAACCGTTGAACTAATGTTATCTAGGAATTATATACCGTAAGCTCGGTGAAGTCAGTGTCCATTGTCTGACCACTAGTCGAACTGCCTGCCTCATCATCTTCATTCTTCTTCAGTCTTTTTCTCTTTTTTGCCCAGTCCCTTTTTTCTTTCTGTGAGTAAAGTAAAGAACTTGTTCGATATCATGACAGTTATCCAGTATCAATAATGTCAGGTTTTGCTTTCTTCAAAAACACCGTTGGAATGAAAGATTTTCAGTTATCTAATTTAAAAAGGACAAATCGTTAATTGCCTCAAGTTTACTAACAAAAACACCAGCCGATTGTTTTTGTGTTAAAGTGATTACAGTTCAAGCCTGCCAAAAAAGCTAAAACGTTTTGCAAGTATTAAATCGAAAAAATATTAATTTCTCACAATATAGTTAACAACAATGACTCAGTTTTTTCCTCTGCTCACAGCGCTACTGAAAACTACCTTAATTTAGTTAAGATATGGTTATCCTAAATGAGTATGGTCACCATTGTTTATGACTAATAAAAGTCATCACTATTGTTATTATTGTTATTATTATTATTAAAGCTCAAAAATTAAGTTTGTTAATATTATCATCATATTTAATATATTTGTTGACATCTTTATTATTTTTATTTTAATTGTAGTAGTAGCAGCACTAATGGTAGTGATAGTATAACAAAATTGACATCACTACCTCACCAAGTCATCTACTATCATCTAACCATTGTCCATAAAGACGCGATAAAATGTTTATAATAAGTAAACAACGTTAAATGCTCGTAAATTTCTTCGCAGTAAACACGTCTTCAGAACTAGAGCTGTTCGACATGCAGTATTGGATCAAAGACTTACGATTTCACTGTAGCTTGAACCCATTTCTCCCCATTCTTGCATCTCGCCGCTGGGGAAAAACGTTTAAGTACAAACAATGTGAATGATTTTCTTTCTTCCAGAGAACGACGATATAGATTTTGCTTTTGTTGAACAAAAAATTTGGGGGGTAGAAGCCTAATGATAAATAATTGGTTTTGGATTATTTCGAAAATTTAAAAATATAAATTGAATATGAATAATCCTGGTAGGAACGATGTAGGAATATGAATATTTGTTCTTGTAATATCCCTACTGTCTGTTTTTTTTCTATTATCTAAACAACATAAACAATATAAATAAACAAATTGCCTTGGGACTGTTTAATCAAGTTTGATATGATAAATTTGCACTTTCGATTTTCTAAAAAGAATAAGCTCCATTCTGCGCAGCTGTAAAAAGATAACTGAAAACGGCGCTTTGGATCACCGTCGTGTTTTTTTTAGGGTGTACTGTCTACTGTTAACGAGTTTCTCTACTGGTGTCAAATGGCCGGGGCGGCACAACTAAGCACCCTTTATAAATCAAGAAGTATCATCTAAAGAAGAATACAAGCAGCGTTCTTACTAGACGGCTCTGTCCTCGTTATCATGCTTGTTCTTTGCACACAGTCCAGCTATCTTTCTTGTCCAACCTCCTTTCTTTTTTTGCACTTGCGCTTCATTTGTGGAGGAGTTGGTCCCTGCAGCTTGTAGTAAGGAGTCCGTGGACTGGTCCCTTGCCTGATTATGAGAACAACGCAAGAAGCAGATGAAAAATTTTCAATGATATCAGGTGTTTACTTATTAGTTTTGGTATAGAAAAGAAATCATTTTCAGCCCCAATAAATGTAACCTTAAGATCTAAAAAAAGTGTTTCCGTGCGGTACAACGTTAAATGAATGTATTGAAATAGACTCACCTCACGCAGAAGCAATGTAGAACAAATTATTTGTTACTGCCCGGCAGCTCTCGTCACCACGCATAATGAGGCTTGCCGGGCAATAGCAAAGGATTTGTCAGCATCGTTGTGCAATGGCAAACATTTTAAATGAGGCTGTGGTTGACCGAAAAACAAAATTCATGCAAATAATCTTTCAAACCTTTTCTTCGCTACATGTACCTCCCCCTCAAAAAGAGAACTTTGGCTCGTAATCAGACATAAAAAAGTGTCGTTAAGCCAACTGAAGATGCAAACGCAGTTAAAGCAACATGGATACCAGAAATGTTCAACATTGGACGTTTAGAGTATCAGCTGTTGTTCAGCACCGTAAACTTACCCTTTCATCGTAGCTTAACCTATTTTCTTTGTATTCCTGCCTCTCTCCGCTGTAAAAATGTAGAATACATAAATACATTAAAATAAACAGATAAATAGATAAATAAATAAATAAATAAATAAATAAATAAATAAATAAGTAAATAAATAAATAAATAAATAAATAAATAATAAATGGATGGATGGATGAATAAATAAAAAAATAGAAGAAATAAAAACTAAGTTTTGTTTTTTGCTCTTTGAAAAGCAAAACAAGCAACTGCTAACAGCTAGAAAAAAAAATCTGATTAATTAAAACAAAATACATATAAACGTAACTGACGTCTGATGAAACTAAATTATTCAAAAGAATAAAGCATCTCTGCAAAAAGACACCCTTCAAACATTTTAAGTTTGTTTTGTATGTAAAATTTACAGACAAGATAACTTTACGGTTTACGCGCCATCAAATTAGTTATACTTTATTAGAACCAATAGGACAATTATCCACGCGGTTTTTGTTTTCGTTATCTTTCTATTTTGGATAAGGAATATCGGTCCGGAATAGACGTAACAAAAAGTGGGAAACGGGAAGGGCAAAATGAGTTTGGAGGTGTGAGAATCTACCAATTATTTGAAGGCTGGGGTATTTGAGCAATTAAGAACGTCAAGCATCGCTGCACAGATTTTGTAAATACTGACCGTTCCCCAGCTAATATTGACCGTTACTCGTTCCACGTTCCAGGTTTTACTAACGTTCGAACGCGGACTGAATCAAAACCGAAAGAGAGTTAGTGTCTGACATTTGTCGTGTGATAGTGTAACATGTGACCTAGGCCTGTTTTAGCCAATGAGAGCGCAAAACTGTCTGTGTATTTGGTTATAAATAAAAACGTTAAACAGATATATAACTATGTAAATGATATTCTTTAAAAAAAAACCCTTACTAGAAGGCCGTGCTGGTGTGGTTTTCGCCCGTAGCGCCCGTCTGTCCATTTTGTATGTTATAATGTACATAAGTTTGGTTTGTGACGGACTGAGGCACCGCGCCTTTATCGCGTTCGAGATGCTCGTACTGAATAATAATAAAAGTATCACTAATTATTATAATAATATTGATATTAATAGTTATTATTATTATTATATTAAAATTGATTTTAATATTAATGATAACTGAGATATTTGATGAGTACTGTCTTGTTGGTAGGCTTCCACATGCACAGCAACTGGTAACAATGTTCTTAAGATGTCCGATCCTTCATGCGTAGGAGTTGGTAACCACGTCCTTTTGCATGTGGGATCGGTCATCATAAGGACGCTGTTACCAATCAATACGCTTATGTATCGGTCATCATAAGGACGTTGTTACCAATCAATACGCTTATGGATCGGTCATCATAAGGACGTTGTTACCAATCAATACGCTTATGGATCGGTCATCATAAGGACGTTGTTACCAATTCCTATGCATGTGGGATCGGACGTAATAAGGATTTTGTCACCAACCTCCATGCATGTGGGATCGGTCAGCATAAGAACGTGTGCGTGTGGGATCAGTCACCATAAGGACGTTTTTACCAATTGCTTTGCATGTGGGATTGGACGTCACCAGGATGTTGTTACCAACCCCTATGTATTTGGGGTAGGCCGTCATAGGGACGTTGTTACCAATTCCTATGCTTGTGGAATCGGACGTCATAGGGACGTTGTTCACAACTTCTATGCATGTGGGATCGGTCATCATAAAGAAATTGTTACGTTTCTCCTATGCATGAGGGATCAGTCATCATAATATAAAGACGTTGCAGGGCCGTAGCAAGGGGTGGGGCCGGGGGGGGCGTGCCCCCCAGTTTTGTTCCTGTAAATGTGTCAAATGTGTTAAATGTGTCAAGCTCAGCAAATTGCTTCAAGTTTGAGAAAAACGTGTCACATTTTACCAGTTTAGACACTCCGATTTTGTTTCAAATGGCGTTTAAAACCCAGGAAACACGTTTTTAGATAAACTAATTTTCAAAATTTCCCGGGGGAACATACCCCGGACCCCCCTAGAAGGTTCACACCTTCGCCTCTTGGCAGTGTTCCCCACAGTTTTCCAAGGCTTGCTACGGCCCTGCGTTGTTATCAATCCCTATGCTTGTGGGATCGGTTATCATAAGGACGTGAATGCCAACTCATATGCATGTGGGATTGGTCATCATAAGGACGTGGTTACCAACTCCTATGTATGTGGGACCGATCGATCTCACCTTCATAGGAGTTGCGACAACGTCCTTATGACGTCCGATCCCACATGCATATGGATTTATATCAACTTCTCTATGTGACAAAACTCCCATGCACAGGAAGTGGCAATATAATAACGTCCTTATAATGACCGATCCCACAAGCATAAGGACTGGTAACAACGTCTTTATGATGACCGATCTACATGCATAGGAGTTGGTAACGTCCTTATCTTGAGCGATCCCACATGCGTAGAGGGTGGTTATATAACAACGTCCCTACCATAACCGATCCCACAAGCAAGGGGATTCGTAGCAAAACTTTATGATGACCGATCCCACATGCATAGGAAGTGGGAACAACGTATTTATGACGTCCCATCCCACATGCATAGGAGTTTGTAACAACGTCCTGATCATGACCGATCTCACGTGCATAGGAAGTGGGAACAACGTCTTTATGATGTCCGATTTCACATTCATAGGATTTGGTAATGACGTCTGATCCCACATGCTAAGCAGTTTGCAACAACGTCCTAATGACGTCCGATCCCACATCGATAGGTATTGATATAAACGTCCTTATGACGTACGATCCCACATGCGTAGGAGTTGGTAGTAAAGACCTTATGATGACCGATCCCACATGAATAGGAACTAGTATCAACGTCCTTATGATGACTGATTCCACATGCATCCTTACGATGTTCGATCCCTTATGTATCGGAGTTGGTAACGACGCCCTTATAACGACGCCCGATCCCAAAGGCATAGGAATTGGTATCAACATCTTTATGATAACCAATCTAACATGCACAGAAGTTGGTAACACTAGTCGTCACGTCGCTATCTGTGATATCTGTGATCTGCTGTGTTGCCAGCCTGGTGGTCCCTGACAGCATTATTTCTACCAGCTTAGAAGTTGCTCATATACATCCGCATTCTTAAAGTTCTTGACGGCAACCACATTACTAACTTTCAATTAACAGTCTTGTTTTAAGAAAAGAGACTTTTTCTCATTCACTTAGAAATCTATTTACATTGCGAACGTATCGTGTGACACTGGTTGAGAAATCTATGACATAAACGCCAGTGTATCGAAATGGACAAAGGAACGTTTTGAATACTTTGTACCCAGACTCTCTCCTTCGCCTTTCATCCGTTTCATCTTTCTCCCCGCCAGTTTTTCCCTTTTTCCCGCCGGAAAGTCCGTACAAAACGCGTAGTGAGAGAGACGAAGCAGGAGTGCAATCACGGTAACAAAAAAAACTGAAGAAGACACAAAAGTATGTAGTAGTAGTAGTAGTAGTAGTAGTAGTAGTAGTAGTAGTAGTAGTAGTAGTAGTAGTAGTAGTAGTAATAGTAGTAGCAGTAGTAGTAGCAGCAGCAGCAGCAGCAGCAGCAGCAGTAGTAGTGGTGGTAGTAGTAGTAGCAGTAGTAACAATAATAGTAACAATAATAATATTAATAATATTATTAATAATATTATAAATACTTAAACCGATACAAATAAAAGTGATGATGATGATGACTGGATGCATAAAGGTAAATTCTTACCAATTCATCGTATTCTGATTCATCGTACAAATACTCTTCCACCGTCTTTTTCCTTGGAAAAGAGTACAAATATCAATAATATTGTTCTTACCAACAAAAGGTAGATTGTTATTATGTGGCAAAATACATATTCCCCCCTTCTCTCTCCCTCTCCCCTCAAAAAAAAAATTGTAAGGCCGGAGATGAGCGCACTAACCAGTTTTTGAATATGCTCGACCTTGATATATTAGAAGCCCACAAGAATCAAACCAGTCTATTATCTTTCTCGCCTAAAAGGTAACGCATGCAGGCGAGCGGATTTTCTTTCTACTTTTTTTCAAATAAACTTCGTTCTCCATAGATCTAGATGATTTTATTTTGTCAATAAAACACTCACTATCCACTAAATCGGCGATAGCTTTTGATATCTATAAAAAAAATCTATATTATGATTTAATTAGACTCAAAGGTTTGCTGTAAATGCTTGGTTCAAATCCTGTTCTGGTTACTTTGATGCGAGGTTGTTCTTGGTAGTCATGAGCTTTTATATGTTCGTGAGAGCGGTTAAACTTTCTTAATTCGGTACCAAAAGAGATCTAAACACACAGCATAAATTAAATGACTAGCTGAATAAATAATTGATAAATTCACAGTTGCTAAACCAAAGTGTGCTATATGTATGTAAATGTCAAATCAATCGACAGTTGATTAACTAAACGAAAGAGGAATTAATGTGATGCATCCCTCTCTGGGATGTAAGTGGTAAAAACAGCACTTGGAGAAAGGGTCAACATATAGTTCATCTGAGAGACTACTTCAACCCCAAGAAAAAATTAACTTTACTTACTCAAACATTCGTGATCGCCGGTATATACAACAAAGACTACATATCATGGCCAACAGAAACACAAGGGCGATTGCTAAGAAAACGATACCAAAGATATACAGTGCTGCAAAAGAAACAAACAAAACAAACGGATTGATTAGGAACAGTTCATGATTACAGATGTACGCTGCTGCCTTGCTCCAGAGAGAACAGAGTTCACTGATGTAATCTACCCGAGAACGAGCAGCCAGCATTTTGGTAAACTCTTTCAACCGTGTTGTATATCTTTTGCAAATGTTCAACTTTGAAGTTTGTCATAGATAGGGTAAATTTTAAATGACTGAATGAATGTATGCATATAATAATAACAATAATAATGATAATAAAGCATTGGTACTTCAATTTGAAATCAAAATAGTTTATATCAGCGTTAATTCCAATACTGAAAGAATATACTTTAAAATTTGTAAAGCTCATGGTATTAATATATCAGTATGTACATTTACGATTTGATGAACAAAACTACTGCTTAAATTTGTTTATAGTTTATCTTCCATTAACCAAAGTTAATATTTAACAGATACAATGATTTTTATTCTATAAGATAAAGTGTTCTACAAATGTCCCAAGCCAGCAATGCCTTCTGAACGAAAGCCCTGGAAAGGAAATGGTCCCAAAATGAGAAAGAGAAAAAATCTCTGACCCTGGCGGGAATCGAACCCACGAACTCCGGAACAGATCGCTGTTGCTCAACCAACTGAGCTACAGGGCAAATGAACACGTAAGTAAGGGGGTAACCAGTAAGGTTTTGCCGCTGAGTTATAGTTATGGTTAATTATAGTTTTATCTTTCATTAACCAAACGTAGATGTTCGACATGATATCAGCATTAAGGTCAAACATTTTTGCTCCATCCTGCTGATAACTCGTGCCCAAAGCTTATAAGCTAAAGCACTTCCACTCAACGTTGCTCAGTCTGCAAACATTGGCGATAGTATTTCCACTCTGTTCCAACATCAGAAATTAGAAAACTGTGACAACCATATCTATATGATACAAAGTTCATAAACAAGCGGCTACTTAAAGATATAAAAGTCATAGATATATTTAAAAAAAGGCTATTTCATTCATGAATCAGTTTGTGATTTGTGTTATATAGTTCCCCTTTTCCAACCCCTGTTTAGCTAGCGCTAGCATCAACTTTTAGTTTCGAGTGCTTTCTTTTTTTATATAGGTCAAATTATTAACGGAATACTTCTAATTGTCTGTTTGGGGCTACCCGATAACAAGATTAGCAGAGATTTGCATACTTCCATTCATTATTTTCAATTTTAGACAAGATTGAAAACTAAAAACTAGTATTTTTGTTGCTAATGTTAAGATGCTCGATTTAAAAGTGTTGATAAATGCTTTCACGGCTTAGTGTAAAAAAAAGAAAGCTCTGCAACGACACAGTATATTTCGCTAACTGACAGTTTCAAAACATATTGAGTTATTGTTCACATTAATGATAATAACAGGCTTGAATGAACTGCTTTATAGCTAAAGTTAAAGGTAATTTTTGCGGAGAACATAATAGCTTCATTAACATTTTTTCCACAAGAATGTTTTTTTTTTAATAAAATAAAAGATACAGAAGTGCATGACTTTTACATTTTTACAGATTTTACAGTCTCTTACGTGGCTGGTATGACGGACACACATAGTTTATGTTGCCAACCAGCAGCCACCTGTATACACAGAGCGAGACTTACGGATAAATCCCTCTCCCGCACACTTTCACTGCGTGAACTTGCAAAGCCAGAACACGTACGTGCCTTGCATCTTATTATCCATAACAATTCTCATTAGGAATTTAAGCTAAATATAATTTATGTTGTATACGATTAGATTTTCATGCCTTTTCTCATAAGGACGTAAATCTAAAATTAAAGTGAGTCGTAGGCCTTCGGGTACGTGATACTGCTCAAAATCCGTAAGCATCTAAATGACGTTACTTTCGGCAAGGGAAGGCGTTAACATCAATACTTTCAGATATCACATTGCGCCAGAGGTGTCCTGAATGTTCCCACAAAAATATAAAATGCTCACAAAATATGGCTCTTGCTCATTTGCTCGAAATCGCGCATATTTTCATAACTTTACGCTCAAGTACTCGAGACCACTGTGCTAACAAGGAATCGCGTCCTCGCTGATTCTACAAATTTTGTACGCAAAACTGACTTACCGCCCTCACCCTTCCATTCAAAGTCAATTTCGGTTTCCGCTGTACAAGGAATAAAAAAATCTGAATTTAGTTTTCAATAGATTAGGTGTTTTCCTCATAACTGAAGTTCGTAACATTTAATTCCTAAAATAAGTTTGTTGTGAAACGTGTCAAGAGTTTCTTAAAGTGCCTATTAATGTGTTTCATTGATCTTCGCCATAATTATCATTATGGCCATCACAATCACCATCACCATCTTAATCATCATCATTTTCAACATCACTACCATCGATCATCACTGTCACTGTCACCAACACCATCACCATCACCATCACCATCACCATCACCATCACCATCACCATCACCATCACCATCACCATCACC
>JAOBYE010708150.1:0-11325 GCA_025403585.1 Parazoanthus swiftii
TACTCATATAGTTTTATACGTAACGTGTATTCACTGAATGTTTTTACCGTGTTTAAATAAAGTATGATGATGATGATAATATAATGCGATACGATTTGATACAATACAATACAGTACAATATAATACGATACGATATGATATGATACAATACATAACAGTACAATACAATATAATGTTCTGGTTATGCTCGTGTTCGTAGTTTTTCCTTCATTGGACAAACGAACAGACAGATAGAAATCCGCGACAGAGTTATGTTCGTAGCTTTCCTGCCGTTGGTTGACGAAACAAAAATCGAACAATTTCAAGGTCAAAGAAAAGTCACTCTATGCTCCAGTTGTTTTAAGACAATCGCAACAACAAGACTCTTTTCTCTGTTAGAATGGTGGCATTCTAGAAGATCAAGATTTGCTGGAGGTTGGCATTGTTGATCCCGCTCATCGGAAGTAAGTACACGTGTTCCCTCCACTCAGTAAATGGTCGCCCCTATAGAGAGATATAAGAAGATAGGGTAGAGTAAGGCGAGGCGATTCTATTTCGTCTTAGGAATTGTCCGGCTAAAACTACCTGATTCCACAATCTGCCCCTATCTCGGTTTGAATGTAAAGAATCAAAATTTGGAATCATACATGTAGCGACACAGTTGAGTTCCAGAGTTGAGAATTCTGAGAATTTTTTTAGATAAATTGCGAGAAAAAGAGACGGGAAGGGGGCAGGTTGCTAATTTCGAAAGAATTTTTGGATTTTAGGTAAGTTAAAAACTAAATTTTGAAGTTAATTTTATGTAATAGTTGAACGGCAGTTTGTATGCTAGCTGAGGAGTGGCCCTTACATGTACTCGCTTAGGAAGAGTGTTTGTTGCATTCTAATAACCTTTTGATTTTCTTCTCCAATCCCCCTAACCCCAACCAAGATACAACCTGTACCTCCCCTTAAATACATGACACTCAATTTTCGCGTTTTTCGTGATTTGAAAAAAAAATGCAAAATCTTAGTTTCATACCAAAACTTGTCACCATAAGCTAATATGCTGCTGGAGTGCATACTTCATTTGAACTGTGCCGTACTAAGTGTATTTTTGCAAGACCTTTAATACATGTTCTCGTATAATAAGGAATCCCATTGTTTCTTTGTTCCAAGGATAATCCTTGAGGCCGTTAAGTCGCTCCCAGTCCCTCCCTGGTTAAGTAGTCCGGGTGTCCCGGTGCCCAAAAACCTGACTGAATGGCTGGAGCTCATCCGTCTACCCGAGTACTTTCAAACTTTCAACCACAACGGTTACGTCACCATGGAAAGGATTAAGATGCTGTGGGAACTTGAATTAACTGCTGTAAGTAACGAAACTTGTGTGAATAGGCCAGTTTCGTATTCCCAGTTACCGCTGACTACAATGACCACAGACTCATTTCTGCAGGGTTAGTGTCGACCTAATGTTAAATATTCATAAGTACCAATGTAGATATGAGTTATTTACAGTTCTTGTATTGTTGGAGGCTCGGACTTCTAATCGTTCTCGCTGGTATTTATGTATTTTCAAGACCAAGTCGAGGCTAACCCTGCAGAAATGAGTCTGTGGTCATTGTAGTCAGCGGTAACAGGGAATACGAAACTTGTCTGTTTACTTGTCTTGAACTAGCGTTAGCGCGGCCCCCTTGATATATTCCGTCTTTAGCATTTTCATTAAGAAATTTATGTACTACTGTACAGTAAAAACCCGCGTATAAGAGCATGGAAAATGTTAGTACCTTGCCGCCCTTGGTTTGCACCCCCCCCCCCTCCAAACAAAATTCCTGCCACTTGACTGAGCACAGGTTCTCTACTCTTCCACAGGTTCTGGAAATCAATACTCTGGGTCACCGGAAGCGGATGTTGGCTTCACTGAAAGAATCACTTCCGGTAGTTGGTAACGGTGCTTCAAAGGTAAGCAAACGTAATATCCTTTTTGTCTTAAAGATTTTCGGAAGCCGAGAATTCAATTGTTCAGTTACGTCGCTCTCGACAGAGCGATAAACTTGTTATTCCAGTTATTCTGGTATTCCAGCTATTCCAGTTATTCTGGTTACTCCAGTTATTCTGGTTATTCTGGCTATTCCAGTTATTCTGGTTATTCCAGTTATTCTAGCTATTCTGGTTGTTCCAGTTACTCCAGCTTTTCCAGTTACTCCAGCTTTTCCAGTTATTCCAGTTTTTCCAGGTATTTTAGTTTTAGTTTGTTATGGGGGGCACTTTTGATAGCAAAATGAAAACGCCTGAAATAGCAAAAATAGCACAAGACAGACCTCGTCACCAATTTTTCTAGGGCTTTCGCTCAGAAGGTATTACTTGGGATAACTGTGGAGCACTTTATCTTATTACTTCATATCATTGTATCTCTTCACCAATGTCCGACACGCACCATTAATAATAAGCACGTAGCAATGCTTTAATAAATTGCTTTAACAAAATCCTTATTCGTTTTTAAAATTCATTAGTTTTAAACACAGTCGCGCTCAGTCTTTGTTCAAAAACCAGTCTGGGTGAGTTCTGATGGTGTCAACTTTCACTTGTGACTGATACATTATATGATTGACCGGTATGATTGACATGGTATGATTGACATGGTATGATTGACCGGTATGATTGACATGGTATGATTGACATGGTATGATTGACCGGTATGATTGACATGGTATGATTGACATGGTATGATTGACATGTCTGTTTGACATGGTATGATTGACATGTGTGATTGACATGGTATGATTGACATGTGTGTTTGACATGGTATGATTGACATGTGTGATTGACATGGTATGATTGACCAGTATGATTAACATGGTATACTACTTTGTTGTCGAAGGCCTCAGGTTCTGAGGGAAATGTTGACCTTGAAGCTAAGCTTGCAGAGCTGAGGGTCTACTGCCCGGATGAGGCAAAACAAGACAAACCGGTTTTAGAAGTTACCGGAGATGCAACATATATGATGGACATGGCAGAAAAAATGATGAGGGGAGAGGTGAGTGAAACAGGCGATGGTCGTTTTAAGGGAAGACTTTGAAATTGTTGGTGTGTTTAAAACTTGAAGTAATTAGAATGAGTGGTGCACTGTTGACGTGAGTTTATGGGAAAAGTTTAGTTTTTGACTGTTTTCATGTGATGAAGAGTTGTCAATACAATACAATGCAATAATTTTTATTAGTACCAGTAGTTACAATGTTTGAGAAAATGAAAAAGGAAAATATAACTGGGTATATAGTACAAACTAACTGTAGCAGCCAGAGGCTAGCCGGAGACAGTTAGCTGATTTATGTTTGTTGCAAAAAAAAAAGGTCAAGAAGTGACCTTTTGTCAGCATTTTAGTGAAACAAGAAGTGTTTTGTGGCCAAATGGAAATGCAACGGCGCCCTCTCATTTTGTAGCAACATTTGATTTGGATTGATTTTGTCTTGCGTTTGGCACTAAAAATTTGCAAGCGCCAATCTTATGAATCCTCAGTCGTAAAACTAGAAACTGTGCTGAACAAACTGATCGGAACATGAGTAGTGTTCAATCTAAGATAATTAATGTAACTCGACGATTTGCTGATGGCTCGGTACTGAATAATGAATGTTATCATGTGCTTCAAGCGCCAGCATGCGATATGTTGTTGTTTGGGGCCGGGCTGGAGGGAGAAAGAGTTGAAAAAATATTTTGCTAGGGGAAGATGGACAGTGTGTTAGGAAGATAATTACGTTGGTACCAAGAGTTAGAAACTGACTCTTGACAAGTTGACAAGTTGTTGTCGGTCCTACAGATGTTTTGTTTCATATCAGTTCAATTTCTTTATTTCAGTAACTTTACCTACAGCATTTGTATTTACATTTACACATGTGATTAAATAAAACAGAAAAGTAGTGACTCAGCCAACTGTAATGACCAGAGGTTAATCTTGACAGTTGGCTGAATATATTTTAATATACGATGTAACATGTCGAAGGAGAGATGTAAAACGGATGAGAAACAAACAGATACGAGAATAGCTTTAGGTAAAGCTGTAACAGCGTGCGGGAAGAACAAGAGAAGAAAAACGAATTCGAATAACCACATATTTAGCAACGAAAATTGAGCAGACGTGAAATTATCACCTTCTTGGAGTAGTAGTACAAAGCTATTTGACCGCGTTCTATGTGAAAAAAGCTATCATAGAAAGTAACTTCTCATGACTGTTTCTTTTGCGCTACCATCCCCCCCCCCTAAAAAAAATTTACCATGTCAAGTGTTACATGACGGGCTCATTACCCACCTAAGGCGTTATTGTTCCCTTGGCGCTTCCTCCTCCCCCACCCCCTCGAGTTCATGACGGGCTCCTTACCCACCGAAAGGCGGTATTGCCAAAGTCGTGTTGTGAAGTTTCTACTGCTTTGCTTCGTAGAAACATGATTTATTTTCGTCATTTTTGTCGTTTGAAATATTGTTTTCATTTCATTGCAGAGCGTGAGTGTAAAACCTTCCAGTCGTGAGAAAAAGCCAAAGAAAGGAAAATGGAAGCACGAGCCAGCCGTCTTGTTGAAAGGAAGCGTCAACTACACTATCTCGGTAAGGCGTGACCGCGTTACTCTTGTCACGGGCAATGTAAGGCGTAACCGTGTTACCCTTGTCACGGGCAATGTAAGGCGTGAGTGTTCGTGTGACCCTTGTCACGGGCAATGTAAGGCGTGAGTGTTCGTGTGACCCTTGTCACGGGCAATGTAAGGCGTGAGTGACCGCGTTACTCTCGTCACGGGCAATGTAAGGCGTGAGTGATGGAGTTACCCTTGTCACGGGCAATGCAAGGCGTGAGTGATCGTGTTACCCTTGTCACGGGCAATGTAAGGCGTGAGTGACCGTGTTACCCTTGTCACGGGCAATGTAAGGCGTGAGTGATGGTGTTACCCTTGTCACGGGCAATGTAAGGCGTGAGTGACCGTGTTACCCTTGTCACGGGCAATGTAAGGCGTGAGTGACCGCGTTACTCTCGTCACGGGCAATGTAAGGCGTGAGTGATCGTGTTACCCTTGTCACAAGCGATGTAAGGCGAGAGAGATCGTGTTACCCTTGTCACGGGCAATGTAAGGCGAGAATGATCGTGTTACCCTTGTCACAGGCGATGTAAGGCAAGAATGATCGTGTTACCCTTGTCAGGGGCAATGTAAGGCGTGAGTGACCGTGTTACCCTTGTCACGGGCAATGTAAGGCGTGAGTGATCGTGTTACCCTTGTCACGGGCAATGAAAGACGTAGCCATGAAGCTATTGTCAGTGCAAAATTAAAACATTTTCATGGAGTTTTCCGTGGAATTTCGTATTTAGTGTTCCGCACTAACCCTGGATAAGGGAGAGGAAAACAGTATAAAACAGTGAAATTGAGAAAAATCTTTCAATTAAAGGTGTAGGAATTATAATCATCTTGAAAAGGTCTGAAATTAAACTGATTTGTCATAAAAAAATTTTTGTCCAGTGAAGTTTTTCACGATTTGCGTCTTTTGTTGCCTTTATAATCACTTTAGTATCGACTTGTAAACGCGTAGCAGTTTTACATGCTTAAAAACTTTATTGTTAATATTTTTATTAGTTTTTGTTTAATCATTATAACTATTATTGCTCTGCATTTCGTATAAAGTAAGAGAAGTGATAAACTCTTTTCAGTTCGATGGTAATAATTACATTTTGCTTGTGTGTTTTTTGATTTTTTTAAACTTTTATTGATATCTGTAAGCGACAAGAAATGTCCATAAGTTTCGTTTACTATCTCAATAAACCGAAGGCTGTAGGAGCCGCGGTAACTGATCTGGAGTTTGTGTTTTGACAGTACTTGGGTTCGCATTTAGTCAAAACCATCACAGGAGTGGAATCAACTGTAGCAGCGTGCCAGAAGATGAGGGTAAGATAAACTCACTGGAAGCCGAAATTTCGCGACATTTAGGAAGCCCTATTCATTTACATGGTTTTCAAAGAGGTCCATTTTTTTTCCAAAAAACCTGCTTTAGCTATTTTAACAACTTTAGAATCAAAAACAAAATTGCATTTACAACAAGCTGGTGTACAAGTAGAAGAATAAATTTAAATGTAAACAAATACAGACATGGCCTAGCACGTTACAGGACTCAGTTGACAGCGAAAAAAAGTTGATTTGAAGACAGCGAGAGTTGTACTTATTATGACAATCACTTGTAAGTCGAGAAAAGTTGACTCTGAAGTAGCAAAAGTAGGTATATTTGAAATTACAGCTCAGTCTCAGACGCTGGACTGAAATACAATGGCTCAAAATGTTTACTTACTATAAAGTATGTATTAAAACCCGTCGATAAAAAACTGATGTCCTACCAACTAAAACAGTTGTGGCGCACTAGCGAAGAAACCACTGCGGAATCGTTTAGTCTTCGCTAAGCTTTTTGCAATTCAGTTTCCATTTTGCTCGTAAGAAGAGGTGGCAATGTAAAACTTAGTGTAGAGAGACTAAATCTTCAGTTTGAGGCTATCTGTCAGATGTTTCACGTTAATCAAGTCCTCCTTATTGAGCCCGTCATGTAATTTCCATTCACGGGAGCGTCGCACTTCGCTACGTAATAGCGACAAAGAAAAAGCGAAGAATGTTAGTGACATACCCAGCGTATGTGTGGTGAACAGTAACAATCTTATTTCTCCTTCAGGCATCCACTGCTAAGTTACAGAAGGTCCCGTCTGTTCAGTTAGCTGTGTCAGCTGGTGGCGTGAAGTTTATTGATGCTCGATCACAGGTGTGTTGGGACGAGATTCCGTCTGTCCAGTTTCACTGATGAGATGAATTTCATTGATTGTGTACAAATATTTTTAAAACAAATATATAGTTTGTCTTTCAAGTGGTAGTAGATGATAATGATGATGATAAATAATAAGTTATTATTTTACTTAGTCTTTTTATTCTTATTCTTATTATTGTGATGATTGTGGTGGTGATGGTGTTGATGAAGGTGATGATTTTGTTGACAGAGTCATGTTGGTGATGATGATGATAACATTGATAGTGATGGCACTGGTGGTGATGTTGGTGTTGATGAAGGTGATGATTTTGTTGATACAGTGGTGCATTGCCACTCATGTTGGTGATGGTGATGATGATAACATTGATAGTGGTGGCATTGGTATTGATGATGGTGTTGATGAATGTGGTTGTGACAGTGATGCTGGTCATGGTGATATGGTGTTGGCAAGTTGATGACAAGGGTGGAATTTATGGCTTGTAATGAGGACATTGGAAGAGCAAGATTGATAATGATTACAGTCGTGGTGATAATGACGAGAAACAATGGACATCTGATGGTGTTGATGATAATTGTGATTATCAATACATTATATAAATGATCGTAAATTGTCTCATTCCTAACTGTTTTTACGTTTTATGGATTTATATCAAACCCAGAAATAATTCAAGATTCTAGTTTTGTTTGTTTAGCTTTTTCCCCGAAGGGAGAGGGACACCGCGGCCGGGTTTCCCCAATTACAGCGCTGTGACAGTCCACAACACCGGCATTAGCCTACTCCTATCGACAAGTGTGTGGGTTCTTTTAAGTCTCCCAATAGAACGTCAAGAGACCAGACCAACGGCTTGACGTCCCTGTTCATGGACGGTGTGGCGAAAGAAGGTCGCCTAAAGTTCAACTCTCGACCAGGCCAGACTTCTGGTTGGCACTCAGAGATCTTACCAACTTTGCCAATAGACCAGTTTCGCATTCCCAGATACCGCTGACTACAATGACCACAGACACATATCTGCAGGGTCAGCCTCGACTTGGTCTTGAATATACATAAATACCAATGTGGATATGAGTTGTTTACAGTTCTTTGTATTGTTGGAGGCTCGGACTTCTAATCGTTCTCGCTGGTATTTATGTATATTCAAGACCAAGTCGAGGCTAACCCTGAAGAAATGAGTCTGTGCTCATTGTAGTCAGCGGTAACTGGGAATACGAAAATGGTCTATCTTGTTTTATTGTCTCTTGCAGATTCTGGTCAGCTTTCATGACGTCAAGAACATTTCCTACATCACTCAAGACCCGGATGAGAAGCAAGTGTTCGCATACATCGCCAAGGACTCCCAGACGGAGAAGCACTACTGTCACGTGTTCAAGGCGCCAAGCAATGTAATAGAAGTAGCACGAACTATTCTTATTTGACGGGGGAGGGGTGTGGCAGGAGGGGGGTTGTTTTATTATCTGTGGGAGCCAAAGGTCAGCTGTTGCGGATATACGTTGATCTGGGGAAGGGTCGATAGCCGGGGATCTACTCTGTTTTGACCTGATTTAGACACTTTAAACAGCTCCTTTTGATTTGAAAGAACGCCAGCACAACAAGAAAACAACCAACGCCAAAGCAAAATCAAAATTGGCTCCAATTTATTATTTCGTGGGCGCATAGAAGCGAATACGCATGCTTCGAGCATGCTCAGTCGAGTATGTTAGCGTTTTCAAACCAATTCATCGTATACATGTGGGCGGACTGAAACGATACGAAAACGCTACGTGTGGACGCGAATATTTTGAATTCTGTGGGAAAAAGTTGCGTTTTTAAACGAAAACGGATACCTGTGGACGGGGCCTCATTTCACTTCTAAAAGAAACGCCAAACGTCTATTGCGAGGGTGTAAGAGTGAACAAGATATGCTATAGTTTGTATGATACAAAGGGCACTTTTCTGATTCACTTGTGCTCGTTCCATGAAGGGTTAGGTTTGTGGGAAGGATATTATGCAAGATTTTGATTGGGATCAGCGGGTAGCAGATAAGACCCCAAAAATTAACCAGTTATGAGTCCTCCGATTGGCTGATCTAAAACAGACCTCAAAACATACTTTGCGCCTTATTCATCTTCCGTTTTCGCGAGAGCAAGCGTAAAAAAACGGAAAAGTTTGATCCTCGCGCTTGCTTCACTTCTTGTTCTTGCGTCAAGGCCGTGTTGACTGTGAAATTGCAGTTCTTTCGTTCTTACGTTTGTTCTTGAGTAGCTTGTGAAAATCAGGATGAAATTTTGTTGCGAGCTAAAAGAGTTCATTGCGTTTTAGGATTTATCGGATGAGATTACAATGACCATTGGTCAAGCGTTCGAGGTAAGTGTTATTATCAGTCCCCAACTGATGTGTTTGTAAGTTGTATCTTTCCTATAAAAAGGTTAGGAGAGTTTTACACTTAAATCTTAAATGGTTTAAAGTGAATGATCAGTTCTTATATTCTCACAACCAATCAACATATTTTGTAGTTATACTGTTAGGAGAAGATGGATGTTGATAAACGTGCTAGGAGTGAAAGAGTTAATACTATCAGTCAGAACACGTCAATGTTACATTAATGTCAGTACAAGTTTAGGTAACAGTTACATAATGTCACACCAGTTGTGTTCAACTTGTCCCGGGTCCGTCAGTTGTTATACATGTATAACTGGTGTTAAATATATTATCACACAGTATCACGGTTTACTATCGGTTCATATGACTGATATTTCTGTCACAAAATTGTAGTTTTGCAACTGATATAGGAATGGAAAAGCTAACTTTTTCCCCGTTTTATTTCAGCTTGCGTACCAGCAGTACATGCATGTTCAGTCCAGACTCGAAGCAACCGCGGTAAGAAATGTTTTTAAACTTTGTGCATGCAGAGAGTTCTCAAGATTACTTTAGCTGTTCAAACTGAAATCGTGCGTGGACAGGGACGCTAAACCGTTCGTCTGGTCTCTCTTCCCAGTATTGTAAAGTCTGTATCATTTTCGAATTTTAAATTCACTGTTCAGGGACTGAAACTGTCGGTCTCCCTTTGGGTTGAATGCTTTCTTTCTACGACAGTGTTTCCGATTCAAGCTCAGCTCAGTAGAGTAATGATGTAATGATTGCCTGCATGGTAAGACACAAGAGACAACGCTTTTCAATCATTAGGGTATTTTTGCTTCATTTGCGAGAAAAAAGACTTAGGACGTTCTTAGGAACAAAAAATGACTCCCTACCGTTAAAATACAGCAGTTTCTCAATCGATGATGTGATGATGATGATGATGATGATGATGATGATGATGATGTTGATGATGATGATAATGAAGATGGTCACTCAACTCTCGTACAACTCTCGTACAACTCTCATCCTCGATTGACCTCGCGCACGAGAGTTGAACAAGACTCTCAACCAAGTCTGGTCATTCAACTCTCATACAACTCTCATCCTCGTTTGACCCAGGCTTAAGAACTTGAAATGTTTTTAGCAGTTTGGTCATTTTATTTATTGCTTGTCTTACGTCTAACGGTCTGCCCATGGATTGCACTACAAAGTGAACCACTGAAGCTCCAGTTGACGAAGTTTGACAGTTTTTTTTTGTCTGTGCCCAGTTTTAGAAACGATCTTTCAGAACAGATGCTAGGGACCGCAGTCTTAAAAACGTACTAATTGAGGTCGTGGGCTTCGCAAATTCCATGTTTGACCAGCATAGACCACTTTCATAATACACCCCAGTGGCCATGAACAAAAACTTGGAATCGAGGCCAGTAGGGCCAAAATACAGCAAATGTATAAGAACTTGGAACATGACCTCGACTTGAAGTTTTTGTTTATGGTCACTGGAGCAAATATGAAAATAGTTTAAGGGGCCATCCTTTATCAAGACTGTGACGTCGGTAAGAAAGCGTGATCCGTATCCAGGAGCTTTCCACGCCTCATTTCAGGCTAAAAACTGTAGTGTTTTTTTTTTCTGCAGCAGTCCACGTGAGTGAGGCTGTCAGACGTCAGAAGATTTGACGGGAGGTCAACTGCGTCGGGACTGGGACACCTGTGCATCGTACAATCTGTTGGGGTGGTGTTGCATGAGCAGGATGGGTTACCCGTGATATATATTGCGCAATTTAGTCTATACTGCGCAGTTTCCCCTTAATCATCCAATTCTCGAAATGATTGGTTTTCACATTTGTTTAAGGGGAGCACTCCCCTCAAACCCAGGGGCCATCCATCGAGGGAAGAAAATTCAACCAGTTAATGCCTGCTTTTAGAGGTTGAACGAAGCAGAGCGCTGCTGTTGGTTGACTGACGTTGCCAATCGCGTCTGGTCAGGCTGCAGCTTGCAAACAAGGGACTTAGAGTAAGTGCTGACACAGCATTAATGTGTAAATCCGGCTGTTTTCATACTTGTTTTAGTTTCGTCAGAAATTGAATGCCATAGTAAGATGAGAATTAGCTTAGTGGTTATATCGAGCACAGGCTTGATCACTCATCAAAATATATTTTCAGTTCCTAAAATTTTCATAGTTGAACACTCCACGTAGTTTTGGCTCCTATCAACATAAAGCCGAAGGTTTCAGTGCGGGGGGGGGGGGGGGGGGGGGGG
>JAOBYE010708161.1:0-11325 GCA_025403585.1 Parazoanthus swiftii
ATGTGAACTCTGGAACTGCCTCCACAATTCCTTCAAAAGGGCTCTGTATTTCTCCATCCACAGTTGCTGACACAAATTGCTCCTGACCCGGGTAGATCACAGTTGACTCTGCTAGTCTTATCCTGCACACAGCTGCAGTTCCCACAGTTGCTGTTGCCGGAGTGAGTTCGGCATTCCCAATGATCATGTTGTCAACTTTAATTGTTTGCAAACCACAATCAATGACAGCTTCCAGTTGAGTCAATAAGGGGAAACTAAGAATTCCGTAGTCAATGCCATGTACTACATAAAATCGTACCTCTTGCATGTGTTTAATTTGTCCCACTTTAATATTCACCATAGTCACCCCCTCACAGCGGACCGGCGTGTGATCTACACTGACTGGTTGTACGCCATTAACTGGTTTTAGAGACAAACAGTGTTTCTTCGCAAAGTCAACAGGTAACAGATTAATTTCTGCTCCTGTGTCACATAAACATTTCAATCGCCTTTCATTTATTAAAATATCTGCCATCACTAGACTGGATGTGGCTGAGAGAGTACTGCTATGAACTACTTGTTGGCAGACCTCTGGTTCTCTCCCAGCCTCTGGAAGTTTAAAGGATGGGAAGGCAAAGGACAATCCACTGGATGTGGTGCAGGACATTTGCGAGTACTATGACCCAACTGCCAGCATCTTTTACAAGCCATCTTAAAAGGACATGCTCTAGCAAGGTGTTGGGGAGAGCTACACGTATAACATTTACGACTTGGGGGTGGTAAGTCACTGGGCATTGGTGTAGAAGTGGGGGAAGACTGATTTTGCTTTGAAACTTGCAAAACATTGACAAGGCGATCAACTATGCGGTCTTCTAACTCAGCTAAATCGTGACGGTACTTATCTTCTGATGTCACAGCACGAACTGTGCGTGGATTCAGCTCTCCGCGACTGAAAGTTAAGCGTGGTTGAACATCACTAGCTGCCTTGACCATTTCGCTTGCGTTGATAACATCGGCTTTGTGTAGTTGTAGGTGTTGGCCCAAAAGTTGATCGCTATTGTTTTTTCCTGTAAGGAGAGCTGCAATAAATCGGGCAGAGAGCTGTTGTTGATGTACCTCTGCGTTTAGATCTGCACCCGGGAAGGCTTTTGCATATTTTCGCTGAATTCTTCCCATCAACACATCGAGCGGTTCCTCCGTGTCACGCGTCATACACGTGAGATCTTGTAAGTGTTCGCCCACAGTCTTCCGTTCGCCAAATTCAGAAGTGAATTTGTCTTTGAATGTTTGCCAA
Organism: Parazoanthus swiftii; assembly: GCA_025403585.1. NCBI lineage: Eukaryota > Metazoa > Cnidaria > Anthozoa > Zoantharia > Parazoanthidae > Parazoanthus > Parazoanthus swiftii. Next base: position 1,274 of record JAOBYE010708161.1, read on the forward strand.
TCATCGACATCTGCTTCTATCGTCTCCCAATAATCGTCAGCGATCCCGGTGAGTAACAGCGGCGCTTGAGCGATGAGCTGCTGATCGGTCCAGCTTTTAGCCTTTTTCACTTTTTCTAATTGGCGTAACCACTGCTTTGGGTCCTTGGATCCATCATAGGTTGCCAAAACAATTTTTAGCCCGCTCGCCGAACTGGCGGGTGGAGCAGAACTGCTGTTCGCTTCTTCTGTATCCGACATAACTTATCCGCTGCCACCAGTGTAAACAGTATAACAATACTAATATGAACTAGGAAAATCAACTGGCTTCAGTCCGCCATTAACACGTGTTCCTAAATCCTAACTCTCTGTCCGCATGCGCTTTTTTGCTAGTCTCCAGTCTCCACAGATTATCAGCTGGGTACTTTACGTGTTTGGCAAATCGAAATTGAGGATAGTTGGTCGCTTGATTTTCTTTGCCGACCAGAATAAGTAGTCAAATGAGCCCAATTCTTGGAGTGTTGATATTCAAAAAATATTTTCTCTGCAACTGGCAAAAAGCTAGTAAAGGTTCCATCGCTCATTACACAAACGAACATTAGAAGATCCATCTCAGGTTGTTTCACCACTTTTCTCTACAATCTGTTTGACTTGTTATTTTTTAAACAAGGCCACTAAAAATCCAACGATTGGAGGCCATTTGGTTGCCATGGTGACAACAAGACCAATTAGTGGTTTTTGACCTTCACGAGGGATAATCTAACTCTTCTGCGTGTACCCTGGTCATAAATTAACTTAAGTTACTTTCTGCGTGTGCCCTGGTCTTAAACTAACTTAAGTTATTTTGCAGATTAGATGTGCAAAGTACTGAACTCTGTAATTACCTCAGTTCTTTCAAATACTGCCTGAGTTCACCAGTAAAGTAACAAAGTGTAGCCATTTTATAACAAACTGCAAGAAAGTATTGAATATTTTTTACAGGAATGAGTCTTTATATCGACTTCTCCGCGAAACTACATTATAATCTGCCAATATCTCGGTTCTTCAAAGTTTAAATCAAAGCGACTCCGTACCATAGTTGATAAGGATTCACATTTTTTTGAGAATATTTTGAGATAACTTGGTAAACTTAAAATTAATTTTTGGAACTATTATTTAATGGACAAACGCCAGCTCGTATGCCTACCGAGGAGTAGCCCTTTCTCGTTTAGGAACAATGTTTGTTGCTCTCTAGCAATCATTTCACCTTTTAGTTTTTTCTCCAATTCCCCTAATAACAACCAAACCAGAACTTGAAGCCCCCCTCCCCCTCCTCCCCTCTTTTTTACCGCAAGATCGGATTTCCAGGTTTTGGGATTCAACCAGTCAAACTCATCCTCTTGTTACACTTTATTGTATATACCCCGGATGGATTTGGAGTTTATTTAGCTCGTCTCATTGTTTTATTATGATCAAATACAATTGTTTTATACCAACAAAAACGTATTTCTCGTGTAGGAGAACTAAGTCCAAGAGAAAACGCTGCAAATGTCTTTCAAAAATGCTTGTCTAAGGAGTTAGGGCATCTGATCACCAAAATATAAACCTGATTCGCGGCACATCAAAGCGTTTTCGATTCGGTTCCGGTGAGCTGAAATGATCGACGAGAGAACCGAACTCATCAAATTTTTTTTGAAATTTTCTAGATTGTAGTGAAGTTTGAGTTAAAACTTCAAGAACTATTTAAGCACGTTGAATACGCTTGGGGTCTCTCGTTCCAAAATCAGTTGCACTCTTTTTCTTTTATAAGAACCTTTTTAATAAAATTGTTTGAGGATCAACATTGCCAAAATTTAAGATAAGTTTAAAAACCTCCCTCAGGTCAAGACCAAAAAAGCAATGTTTATGTTTTCACAGTTAAAATTTTGCAAAACGGAAGCTAAAGATCGTAAGAGAGCGCCAACAGCGCAACTTCACAACTGATTTTGGTAAACGGACGATAGCAATGCATTTTGGTACGTAAATAAAGTAAGCTAGCTTTGAATATATACAGACATAAAGTTTTCCAGAATAGAAAAGTAGCCACAATAAAATTTGCTTTTCGAATATCAATTTAAACTAACGGCAGTCCAAAAGATAATTTACGTGTAAATTAGAGGTTTTTCATTTCCTTTGCCGAGACGGCTGAAGATTTGATTCAAGCTTTTGACCGAGTCATCTGGAAATCAACATGATGCTCATTCCAAGCTTCAAAAATAGAAAAGCCGCTGGGGATGGGGGCGGGTGTAGTAGTAAGTTTCGATTCGACTGGTACACTTTAGAGGGAACAGCGCGACATGCGCTGAATAAGGCTGGTACGGATTCTGATATGCGAGATTACAGACTTTTTGGAGATTCTATCCGTACCTATTTTCCAGACTCAAATTTCATGTAAGAAGTTGACCTGATTACATTGAAATGTTTACGTAAGTGTTTTTGGTTTTTTATGTTTGTTTTCAAGCAGGCACACACTTCAGTAGCTGTTACAAGTTGAACACAGTAAATCGAGACTCTTTACAGTCATTAACGCTATTTTCCTGGTCCGGAAAACGGGAATTCCAGAGTTTCTCCATACTCTGCACACTCCGTACAAACTTTTTCAACTTTATTTATTGTTTTGCTCTGCAAACTAGTACAGTCTATCAAAAGCGACAATCTTACCTGTCCCATTAACATTCGGGTTTTCTATAGTTGTCTCCGTACAAAGTTAGTCTAACCAAAATGTAATTTCTTGCGGTATCGAGTGTAGCCTGCTAGCCGGCTCTCCTGTTGTTTATTTCCGAAAATGTTTATGTGGCGCGCGAAGGTAAAGGGGTTGGGGACTGGGGAAGAGAAAGGAAAGGATTTCTCTTCCCCAGTCCCCAACCTCTTTACCTTCGCGCGCCACACAAACATTTTCGGAAAAAAACAACAGGAGAGCCGGCTAGCAGGCTAGGTAGAGTGTTACGAACGAATTAGACAGAACTTGCTTTTTCTGCGGCACCGAGCCCGCGGAGGTTGTATTCGAGTTGGAAGCAGCGCATTGTAGTTTTGGCAGGTGTTGAACCATTCTGGGTCGGCTTCAGCAAATGTTTCTTCTTTTTTGTATAATATTTTACAGAAAGCTGCTTACTATGTCCTCGAAATTTGTAAAGATTAATTTACTCAGCGTTAGCCTCGTCTTGATGTTAGTTATTTTATTGTTATTTGTGTATATTCAACACCAAGCCGAGGCTAAGGCTGAGTAAAGTAAAAGAGTCTGTAGTCATTGTAATCTGCGGCAACTACGAATACGAAACTGGGAGAAACTGGACTATTGTGCTGGTGCTCTTTAGAACCCCGGAGGACTGCACTTCGGGAATACGTTCAGTCCACTTTTCCCTTAGCGTTTTTCGTATCCGGCAGTTTTGCTTTTCACGTAATGAGGGCAGAGAGCCGAAAGAAAACGAAGATTTTTAATATACACTGGTTGGAATATGGCGATTCGTAACAATAGGTACCAAGTCTAGAGCTAACCGAAACAAACCTGATGGGATTTATACTGTCTGCATTAAAGTAAAACAGAAATTAATCAAATACAAAACACACAAACACACCGCCGAGGTCATGCAAACAATTTTAATTAGGCTTTATTATTTGTAACAAACATGAACATAAACAAGTTTTTAAAAAAAGCTTAAACTCCGCGACTCGTGCTATCAATAAATTCTAGTCATTTGTACCCCATCCCGACCTCCATATTAGAACATTTGTAAATGCTCGGTTATGAAATGAAAAAATATCTTTTTCTAAACTTATTCCAAACATTAACATTTCCATTATTTAGAAAAATATATATGTGTCACATATAGCAAGACCTGTTTTGCCAATTAGGGCCTGTTTACATGGATTTAAGTGGCCCCGGTTGGGTGAGATGGGGTAACCCGCATGTTCACATAATCTCCGAGTCTACATAAGAGGTGTGTGTACCCTACCAGCTAAGCTTAGGGGGAGGGAGGGGAGGGGTAACCCGCCTAGGTTGGGTAAGGTTTGTAAATATTTTCTCATGCAAACTCTCAAAGTGGGATAACCGCCAAGATGGGGAGAGGAAACAGATTCTAGTGGTTCATATTACCGCAACAAAGACCGCCAAATAGTCCAGTCTCGTATTTGTAGTTGCCGCTAATTACAATGACTACAGACTCATTCACTCAGCGTTAGCCTCGTCTTGATGTTAGTTGTTTTATTGTTCTCGCTAGTTTTTATGTATATTCAACACCAAGTCGAGGCTAATGCTGAGTAAAAGAGGCTGTAGTCATTGTAGTCAGCGGCAACTTCGATTACAAAATTGGACTATATCCAAACAACACGGCTTCTCGCGCTTATCAACCTGGCGAGTATTTTCGCAAGCATTATCTCACAAATTTGTTCTGAGGATGAAAACCAATTACGCGGTGGCTTCAAAACAGCTGACGTGGAGGTGGCGGGCTGACAAAGAGATATTTAACACTGGTCGGAGAACATCGCTGTGCGATGACGACCTCAGTAACGTCATGTAAAGGCGGGCTACCCGACGACAACAGATAAGCGGGGTCCTCCACCTCCATATAACCAGGCCCTTAGTACAATGCTCCAAATAAGGAATGTACTACTACGTTTTGATTGAGAACAAAGCGAATTAGTTCAGCGAGCTGCAGTTTGTTGGATTACCGATATGAACTGAGTTGCAACTACCCTGATGGTTCCGAAGTTTCGAGTCATTGACAATCAGTTCCAGTCACTGATCATCACTTATCATCATTCAACATCGATCACCATCATCGTTCATCTTCAATCCCTATCGCCCCCCGACAAGAGAGCGTTTTCTCGGAACCTTCATTAATTTTGAAAACTAATTCTTGCACCAAAACCAGGAACGGCCAATATGAGTCGGGGAACGGTCAACATTTACAATTTATTTTATAGCGCGTTCTGATTGGTTCATGAGCGGTCTGGATCCCCTGTAACGCCCACGGGCTTTACGGGTTACTTTTAAAAAACTACGCAGGCTCATAACCAGAAGTGCGATATACAGAACTTGCGCCTGCACAGTATTACTGTCGTTCTAGGGAAAAAGACATATAACAAAATACTGATTGACCTTGACCGTTCAAACTTCGACCTTGACGCAATTACAGCAAGGCCTCAGTTTAACATTTTTTCGTACAGACCACATTCTCGGTTATTAAGTAGTTAATATACAGTGAGTTTGATGTTATTAACTGTTCAAATCCCCCAGCCTTCGAAGAATTTGTAGATTCTCAACCTCCAGACTCATACTGACCGTTCTCCTTTCCCCATTCTCGGTTTTAGCAACGTCAATTTGAAAAAAATCTAGATATACAGACCTTTAATCAATAGTCAAGGTTCGTATTCGTAGTTACCGCTGATTACAATGACTACAGACTCATTTACTCAGCGTTAGCCTCGACTTGATATTAGTTATTTTATTGTTGGGGGCTCAGACTTCCAATCGTTCTCGCTGGTATTTATATATATTCAACACCAAGTCGAGGCTAATGCTGAGTAAAAGAGGCTGTAGTCACTGTAATCAGCGGTAACTGGACTTTTGCTTAACAAACTCCATTGTGCTAGTGCTACAGCAGGAAAGGGCAATTAAAAATGCAACAATCAATATAGTCTGCGTAAACACCGTGTCGCGACTTGTCATTTACCATATCGAAAGAACCTCTAGCTTGTTAGGCAAGGCATGATGTAAAACACTTTTTAAAAATCAAAGCCTCACTTGGATATATTATACTATTTTGAACGGAATACAAAACTAAATTCGTTAATACCATATGAATATATTAACTTTAAAACTGCATTAATGTTTATTTCTTGGAATAATATATTGTTACAAAGATGACTGCCATTCGTCTCTGCCAAATAACTGAATTCTTGCTGTAGTTTTGATCACCTTGATAACATTCATTTAAAAAGCTTACAAACATTAAACCAACACTGTGGCATAATTGTCATGCAGAAGCCGCTGCTCAACTCAATAATACTCTCACATTAATCTACAGTTCTTCAGGGATCAACCATCTGACCTTTATGGGTGGGCATATAGGCGCAATATTTTTTTGATTTTTTGTTTTTTGATAGAATGCTGCAGGAATTTTACTTTAGTCAAAAACTGGCATTTTTCACTAGTTCACGATGTTTCCTATACAAACATTCCATTCCCGTTTAAATGGTTGGTCTGATAAGCGCAAGATGTTCTCTAACATCTGAAGCAGAAATAAAAAAATACTGAAATAGGCATTTTCATTCGGCTTTCTTAGAAATATGTAAAGTTTCCGAATCCGCCAAATTTTTAAATCCAACAAGAAAAACACACAAAAACGAACTGACGAGCAAGTTGTCCAAAAAGGCAGTTTTTATACTGTGCCTCGCCGACTACATCGAACCTGAAAAGAGCTTTTAAATCAAGCCAATTTACCTCAGGATAATTGCTTAACGTAAAATCCCGCAATAAAGCCTTGGACTTATAAAAGTTCGAGAGGGGTTTTGCATGGGTTTATAAACGGGAGTATGGGGAGTGGGGGTCTTAAATCAAGCAGTTGCTACTTTAATACTAACACATCAGGGCATAGAACGCTGTCTCAAGCTTAATTTTTCGTGACTCGCAACGAAAAACAAAAATCTACGAAAGAAGTGCTCAATTAGTACTTAGACTAAGAGTGTGATTAAAATTAATGTTCAAAGCTTCATTTGTATTGTAACTTCCTAACTTTCGATGTGACGTTAAGGTATTTAAGCAATGGTCCGAGTAACAACTAGGTCATCTTCTATTGTTCTGCGGCATTTCGCTTTTCCCCACAGTAAAATGTTTAGATTTTCATACTAGGAATACATTAACCTAGACGCAACATGTTTGTGAAACAGAATGAAATAACATTTAACTTCAAAGCGACTTTTTTGTCGTGCTGCAAGATTTCTTTCAATAGTTCTTACTCGGGCGTTTACTTAAAAAGAAACAAGGAACGCTGAATATAAAGAAGCACTTATATCCGAGGCTTATACCCGGGGGCTTATATCCGGTAGCTTACATCCGGGGGCTTATAACTGGAATATTATTTGTTAGCTGAGAGATGGACTTATACATTGGCGGGGAATTAAAACCTGGAATTTTACATGGTATTGTTCTGGCTTGAAGTTACCCAAACTGAACAAAATATTGCAAGGAAGCTACTTGACTTCTTACTTCTGCGGTCCCAATTGTTCCAATTGTTCGGAGCTTAGAGGACTAGTTTGCTGGCATTTACCACCTCTTTGAGGATTGCAAACTTCGTAACACTCGGCCTTTCGGGTGATGACATTCAAAATTTCAGCCATCTCCAACTCCGCGGCTTTAACTTCTTCTTTCAGGGCGTCATACTTTATTTCTTCTTGGTGGATTGCTGTTGTGGTTAAAACGCAAATATTTATGCTCAGTGAAGAATTCACAGTCATAATCTTTACCATCAACATCATCATCATCATCATCATCATCACCATCATAATCACAATCATCACCATCACCACTATCATCATCATCACCACCACCATCATTACAATCATATAATCAACATTACGATCATTACCATCTTAATCATCACCTATATCATTATCATCATCACTACCATCATCACCACCATTATCATCATAATCATCATAATCATCATCATCATCACATCATCACCATCATCATCATCACTATCATCATCACCATCATCATCACCATCATTAGCAACATAATCATCATCATCATGATTATCACCACCACCATCATCATTATTATCATCATCACCATCATCGTCATCTTAACCACCACCACCATCATAACCACCACCATCAACATCACCTTCATCATTTTCACCATCATCATCACTACCACATCACCAACACCGTCTACAATGTTTACTAAGGTATATGAAGTACACACCAACAATGCTTGTAATCACGATATCATACTATTACCCAAATGCCGAACTTCTCCTTCTAATATCGCGGAGCACAAAAATGGAGCTCTTTACCCGCAGGTATCTATACGCATTTTTAAACACAACTTGAAACTTAGCCTTCTTGGCACCCGGCTTGAAAGATAATATTCTATGAATAATATACTATTATATCATTTTTTAATTGTAATTTTACCTTTAATTTATTTGCATTAGATTTCCTGGTTTAGATATTTAGCGAGCCTTTTCTATTCTTTTAAAACATATTGTAATTATCATGTATCTGAAAATCATCGCTATCAAGCGTGAAACTCGAGAAACAGGATTTTAACGCTGACCAGGACTGTGACTTTGACTAAGATTAAGACCATAACTATGAACTTGATTTTTTTTTTCGATGTGAATGTGAATGTGGCTGCCACTCTCACTGTGTCGTAGCTGTGAGTGTGGTTGTACCGTGACTGTGCCGAGGCTGTGACTACACCCGTGACTGTCACTATGATTGTTACTGTCACTGTCACTGTCACTGTGATTGTGTCTGAGGATGCGACTGTTACTATCACTGTGTGGTGAGGTGAGTGTGGTTGTACCGTGACTGTGCCGAGGCTGTGACTTTACCCGTGACTGCTGTGACTGATTGTTACTGTTACTGTCACTGTCACTGTCACTTTAACTGTCTCTGTGATTGTCTGAGGATGTGTCAGTTAGTATCACTGTGTCGTGGCTGTGAGTGTGATTTACCGTGACTGTGCCGAGGCTGTGACTACATCCGTGACTGTCACTGCCATTGTGGTCATGACTGTGGCTTTGACAACGAGCGTGGCTATTACTATGACTGCGGTCGTTACTGTAATCGTAAATTGTCACTGTGAATGTAAGTTTATAACCATTTATCAGAATTTGCAGATAATAGTCCAGTAACAAAGAGCCATCTTACTCTGAATAATCTTTAGTTTCTTGATCAGGTCATCTTTCAGAATCGTCGCGTTCCGCTTAAGCACTGATACTCTTCTGGCAGCGTCGGATATGTTTCTTAATATAACATCAATTTTCCACTTTGCCTCTTCATACAATTTCTTTAGCCGCAACGCCTCCTAAAAGAAAACGGGAAAAGATGCGTTTTAAAACCTCTTAAAAATTGCAGGGGTTGGTTTTGATGAAAGAAGACTGCCGGAAATGAAATATTTGAAGAAATTGCTATGAATCAGATATGTTTCTCGAAACAAAACTTGTTGGTTGACGAGTGCTCAAAAGCAACAGTTAGCAAATTATGAGCCAAACAAGTTTAAAGTAATCTTCTGTCTGTTAGTCAGGAGTTTTCCAGGGCCCTGGAAGAAAATTTCAAAATTCCAGGAGTTTTCCAGGAATTCCAGGAGTAGTGAGCACCATGATACAAATCACTTTCTTCTGCAGTCAGCTACGGAATTGGATAGTCGGGAAAAGACCATAGAATTGAAAGTTCTTTCTGTATTTCTTAGAAAACATGAGAAAAAAGGAGTGGAGGAGACGAAAAACCCCTTCAGTTCCTCCCTCACTAAGTTAAACGAAAAAAATAATTAAAATAAAAAGAAGAACACCATAATCGTACCGACATGGCAAACTGCGAGTCATTAAAAGCTTTTTTCTCTCCTTCCTCGATAATCTCCACCAATTTTTTGTTTTGCTTGTACTTTTCTGTCAAGGCTGGAGTTTCCCCTCTCACCATACCGCAGGTCATATTTGCCGTTCTGACTTTCTTTTCTAATTCGTCCAATTTGGGGAACAGCTGGAAAAAGAAAGGGAGAAAATTGTATTTCTTGACTCTAGAAGCACCTACAAACGAGCTACAAAAAGCCCTAATTATATAACCCCTAATTATAAAACTTTAGAATAGTGGTGTTGTTGGTGGTGATGGTAGTGTTGTGGTTGTGATAGTGATAGTAGTAGCGGTAGTGGTGGTGGCAGTGGTAGTGGTAGTGATAGTGGTAGTGACAGTAGTAGCGATAAAAGTAGTGGTTGTGGTAGTGATAGTGGTAGTAGTACTAGTACTAGTAGTAGTAGTGGTAGTGGTAGTGGTAGTGGTAGTGGTAGTAGTAGTAGTAGTAGTAGTAGTAGTAGTAGTAGTAGTAGTAGT
>JAOBYE010708183.1:0-11323 GCA_025403585.1 Parazoanthus swiftii
CCCCCCCCCCCCCCCCCCCCCCCCCCCCCCCCCCCCCCCCCCCCCCCCCCCCCCCCCCCCCCCCCCCCCCCCACCTCCCGTACCTTTTTTTTTTTAATTAGATTCGAACTTACCTTACCTTGTCGAGTTTGGTTCACAAATACAATAACTCTATATACAATGAACATGTATGATATGAAATAGCAACTGAAGCAGGAGACAGGTATATATTCCAGTTGATCTCCAGCCCCGAGAGAAAGATATATATGAAACGTCAAGCTAAAAAGAATGAGATACAATTCTATAAGTTTACCTTGGTTTTGACGATCCGTTTGCTTGAGTTCTACCTCGCCCTTTCTGAGAAAACGTTTTCCGTGCACCATATAGCTCAACAGGCTTAGCAAGTTTACTGCTGTCCATCTAATTTCGCCCTGTACATGTGGTACGCAGGAAATTACTGAACATGTTAAGAATTGTTTCTAGCAAGAGGGAAAGCCAATGTTTTTGAATGGTTGCTTTGACCATCACAGGCAACATTGGTTCAGATATGTAGGATAGTCTTTGCGAAACACATGTTGGCTTTCGAGTACACATCACGTCACTTGTTGGGAAACCATCGGGCAACAAACTGACTGGACTCACTGACTGAAAATTAAGTGTGTACCCTACGCTTTTATAGGAACAAAATTATCATAGTAAAAATTCTTTGGGAAATATTGACTGAAATGAAACCAAAACTCGCAAGGGAGCACCTATAGCAAGTTAAAAAACGTAAGACATTATTTATATATGATTAAATTTTGTGAGATTCTCTCTTTGTTTCTTTTGCCCACACATCTTCTCTTATGTCCCATTTAGAACGGCGAGAAACCGCTTATAGACTTATTTACAGCGTCGGTTGCCTAATCTGATAATGACTTTGACAAGGTTTTGACAAAGTATAGATATAGTCGTTTGCCTTCTCCCTGAGTACAAAAGCAATTTAACATAGTGTGTTAAATCTTTCTGTTAGCTTACTTGGCCTACCTCTCTTAGTCACTCAGGTTTTCAATCTCACTGTAGCACCACATTCCAACAACGGCTGCTTGAAGAATTCATGTAGAATTAGGGAAACCTCCCGTATTGAAATATCCTGCAAATGTTGCAGAAAAAAGACCATGTGCACGACTACGGTCAACTGAAACAACACCATTTTCCTTATAACGCGGAGGCAAATTGTGTTTACATTGAAGCGGTGACTGCAGACGTACTTAAAGGTGGTACGGAAGAGTCCAACCATTTTTTTTCAAAAAAATATTCAAAATAATGTAATGTTAAATTTTGCCGGCAAAAGCCTTAAACTAATGTTATTATTGGTGAAGAATCGATTGGTGCCGGTGAAATGTGCGTAAGTCAGCAAAAAGGTGCGAATTTTGACACCTACCAAATGAGGTCAAATGAAACTGTTTTTGTGTTATTTCCTTTAATTTTCATTGAATCGATTTTTTTTCTTTATCGATATATCGAACCAATAAATGATTATCCCACATACGCTAGCCGCCACTGGAAACTCTAGAGTGACTGTTTTTAAGTGTTTTGTGTTGGAAAATTTCGTAGGGTTGCCTATTAAGATTATTCGGTGGCGGCTAGCTAACCAAAACATCCTCCACACATGAAGAGTATGTTTACAAAATATCGTTGAAGTTGGACTTTCTGTTCCAGATAAAATGCTTTTATGGTAGGCTAACTATGTTTGCAGCTGCAAAGTCAGTCACAATCAGTGTCGATTTTTGAGTGATTCGAGTGAATTTTCTTATCTGTTATCTTAAAACTACTAAACTAGACTCGCATTGGTCTTTGGGGGGCAATTTCCCACTTCTGCGGGTAGATTTCGTCCAAAATGGCGAACGTAACAACCGAAATGGCTGGAATATTTGGCTTTGATTTTTGTGTCTTAAACAGCAGTACTTGAGGGGAAAACTATTTTAATATGCTATATATGATAAAAAATATGATAAAATTCTTTAACGTTATGTTCAAAACCTGAGTCTGACCCTTCAGTACCAATTCAACAAGCTGTTATTTATACATTTAAACGCGAATATCTTACTGTAATTGTTACAATTCTACGCGATTTCAAAACATAAAAACTGACACTTCGGAGCCAGTGATTTACAGAACGGTAAAGCGAAAACTTTTTACAGCACAGTTTTCTGGAGTGTCACTTTCAAACCGCATTACTTTAAAAACTTTTCCATATAGCCTACACCAAAATGTCTCAAACATTGCTTATATTCACTTTTAGTTCCTTCTCCTCCACTATGCAAAGCTGGTAGTTAATTTAATCGTGTAACTTACTCCTGGCAAAAATAGACGACCAACATTGTAAAGGGGAAAAACTTCACATGCTTTTTGTCCTAACAATTTTGACGTAGCTTGCAGTTCTTCAGTTCTAATCACGCAGTGACTAGCCGGCTCTCCTGCTTCATTTTGCGCAAACAACAAGGGACGGGGGCAGGAGAAGGGAGCGACGAATATGAGGAGTGTATTTTGGTCTCTGCAACCTATCTTTTGCACCCGTAGCCGCAAAAAAAATATTTTTAACAACGCAGTTGTAGTGTGTTTATTACATGTTTGCTAGTTCACTTCTGTTAATAGACTAGCTTAAAAATTGGACCGCGTTTAAGTTAAACAACGATATTACCTTTTTCTTTGGCACTGATTCGCGTCTAGTCTTCTCAATCTACTGCAAGTGCTTCTACCACGTGAAACTCACAACGTGCGTTTGTCCTGCCGTAATTTTTTTTGTTTCATCGAAACTTTACTTTGTACAAGTTAACTTCTCCTGATACTCGACTAACCTGAAATTAAAATCGATTTCGGGTTAAGAAACATTGTGAATCGAGTTTCAGTTGTTTACGGAAACTGCAGCAGGTTATCCTGCCACCTGAAGCTCGAAACGAGTGTTTTTAGACTTTTTACGCTTGTTTGGTGCGGAACCTTTGTTTCGTAACTGAACAAAGAAGAACAAATGGTTCGTGCTATACACGTTTTTGTGTCCAAGAAACGAAGTCTTCAGCTGTGGAATATCTTTTAACAAGCTACTCGAGGAAACAGGATCTTTAACCGTGAGATGTCTGTAGTACTTGACAATAATCTATTAATTAAGTTTTAGTTTGAAGACATAGTAATTGCTGCTTCTTTTCTTCACGGTCCGTCAAAAACCAACAGCAATGTTCTTGCAACATATCTAAACTTTCTATTCGCAGCTGGTTAACTGAGGTAGTAGCTTGGCCGGAGTTCGAAATCTAGAGATCTGAAATTAAAAACGAGACAGAAACAAGATGCCAGTTAGGAAACATCGCGACGCCCACATTTTAAATAAAGAAAGGATTATTAAGACGATGATTTTCTTTCGGTTTGGAAAGTGATCAGTTGTCATGGTTCAAAGCTATGTAACTGCTTATTGAAAATGCTTATAATGACAAACCTTTTGCAAATGTCTTGTGGCACATAGAACCCGTTTGAGATAAGGGAGAGACGTCTTGTTTTATAAATATGAAATTAGGCAATGCACTATTCTTCGGGTTGCTTAGGTAAATTATAACATTACATTAATGTGGCGTTCAACTACTCAAATTAGCTTCCACTAGCCAACGATGGATCCGACAATTTGCGTAATAGGTGGGGACTTTTTGCTTTGCTTGAATCTTTCTAGCATTTCCACCAATAATCAAACGTCAAAACCTTTCCCATGTATAAAGTAACACATAAACTTGAGTTTGCATCTTGACCGACGTTCACTTACTTGGCTCTCTTTAGGCTGTTTAAACAACTATGTTAATGATGTCGCGAAATGCTTGTTATTCATAAAAAACGTGTGACAATGAAGTCGCAACCAAATTAAAAATGACTAAACATTTTTGGTGTATCGTTTGCTCTCTTACTTCTTATCAGTTATTGAAGTCCTCTTTGCTAGACTTCAAATCTTAATTAAAACTACCCGAATTTCCAGGGTTAAAATATATCAACTCAACTTAATAGCTTCGAAATCCAAGGGGCAATCAGTCTCGATCAGAAAACGAAACGAGGTGAAAAGCTGGGATTGGAGCCATATTCTATAAAGAAAAAGGGAACAGTCCCTGATGACCAAGATCTTGAACTGAATTAGTTCTGGGTTGTATATCTGTTCTAAACCTTCGTGTGATGCGACACTATGTTGTGTATTTACTTTCCTTGTTTTCCTTTTGTTAAGAAAGTTCTTGGAGACACGAAGGGGTTATTTTGAACTCTCCGTTGAGTATTGGATCAGTTGCAAAATTTCGGAAACACCTCCCGCGTTAAAAGCACACCCAACACGACACACAAATGCGTTTGAACATTTGTATTTTTCTGAAGTATTATAGAGAAATTTCATAGCCTTCCCATTTGATTTGATATGTTTCAAAGAGGCCGTTGGTCGCATTTGGTCATTTCAAATTCTTGCTTAATTGTTTTAAAACATGAACTGTAAAGAGTATTTTAAGAGTGGATCTGAATAACAATTTATTCGAAGTGAAGGAAAAGTGTTCAAAACATTTTGCAGTTCTTTAAAACATCGCTCAGTATTTCCCTGGTACCGGTAACTGATTTTACTTTCTTTGTGGAAAAATGCAAGTTTTGTATTATGTTGGTTTGCTTTTAGGACATATTAAACATTAGTGCCAAGTTACTTGCTCCTTGGCTGTTGTTCCTACTTAACTAAGAGTTTTGAACAAAGACATCTAACCACAGATCCAACATTTCGTCCAAAAAGCTACTATCTATTTTGAGGCATACATGTAAATTGAACGAGAAAAAAAAACAATTTATTCAGGTAATGATAGAAAAATATTTCATTTTCCTGGTTTCCATAAACTAGATATTTTTGGATCAACGCGTATTTTAAGATCTTACTTAATATCTTGAGATCTAACATTTATAAGCTCCATTGATCGTTATAGTTATTTTTGTCATTTACGATTTTCTAATTTTGTTGGTTTTACCATTACGTACAAGAATAGTAAGCTGGTTTTTGGACTAATGATTTCATGGTGAGTCAGAAGTGAACTAAATATATAAACCTGTTGTGAAACTAATAAAATCAACCCTTTTTATTTTTAAAAGGGTTATAGTTTCCAAAATTACCATTCGTTTATAATTTGTTTTTTCCTTCCTATGTGTTCTTGGTAGTTTAACTGGATAGACTTAACTGGGTTTAACCAAAGCTTTAATTTTCACTTCTGCTCGATCAATATTTTATTTTGTTGTTTAATCTTAGTGCACTATTCCAGATTAACAAGTGTGTTTAGCAAAAATTCCTCGGACCCATCCAAGAGAAAAACTGGCCAGTTTGGAATTCAGTGTTTTCCTTACGTATTTCTTTTGCTTCTTATAACTAATTTAGTTGCCCAATATTTCTACAGAAAAAACATGTACAGTTATTTGCACAGCGGACAACTTTGTCTTTGTCTTGTTTTGAATATCGAGTTTCTGCTTTCATTGTAGCAAAGTCGCAGCCTCTTAGTTGGTGTTGGTACAAAACTTAAGTGTTTTTGGGATTTTTCTGTGAAAGTCTATTCTGAAAAACTGTTTAGGTCAATGTTTAAAACATTTGTCAGTACTTTCAGTATTTGGTTTGCAATTTCTTTTGTTAAAATTTCATAGCTATGAAAAAGTGAAAGGTCTCAAAATTTGAGATGGTACGGAAGTTTGTTCTTCTTTTGGAATTAAAGAGAGAACAACACATTTTGGGGAATTTTAAACGAACTCCCTTCGCGCAAGCGCACTCGATGGCTCTCACAAAAGAAGGTGATATGTTGCCGTTTACTAATTTTGACTTACACCCGCCAAGAATTGACAATGTGAAAGAAAAGGAAGTTTCTAGTCATAGTTGAATATTGTAACTCGAGTGTTGTCTTCTTTACCTGCAGTACGGTATCCTGCCACCTGTAGCTCGAACGCGTGACGTAACACATCATCTGTGGTTCTTTGCTTCATAACTGAACAGCCAAGTACACATTTTTCAGTTATACACGGTGTTTGTCGTGTCTATGAAACGAACTCTTCAGCTGTGGAGTATCTTTTCATCAAGCTTCTCAAAGTCTAAACGTGAGTTGGCTGTAGTACTAGACACATTTATTTATTTTTAGTTTGAAAACATTTTTTGGTTGGAGTTTTGTAAATGGTCCATCAAAAAGGGACACTACTCATTGGTATCATATCCAAACTTTCCACTCGCAGCTGGGCAAGGTTGGTAATAATTTGGCCGGGTTTTAATCTCAAATTTACACACTCATGCTATCTACGAAGGACCACCGCGACGCTCATGTCTTACAAGTTGGTGATTTACCGTGAAAATGAGTTTTGAAAGAGAAAATTTTCTTTTGGTTTGGAAAGCAAAAATTTGTTATTTTTTAACGTAATGGACAAGCCGGAACTGGTTTTGAAAATTCCTCTGATGTTAAAACGATTTCAAAAGTGCTCTGGCACAATGATCCCAGAGGTATCAGGGATAAAAATTATCTTTAGTAGAGGTGAGAATACGTAATGTGCCTATTTTTCTAGTCGCTTAGATAAAATATCACTTTAGGGTGAAATGAACGACATATGTTGTGTTGACTGCTGCTGCTGTTGACTCCGCAAGTCCTTTCCACTAGCAGTCGATTTGGAAGAAATTGAATCCTCTTTACGTGGGGATTTATTGTTTTGCTTGAGTCTTTGTAACACTACTACCAATAATCAAGCATTAAAGCTTAAAGCTTTTCAAAGTATAAAATAACAGCTAAACTTGAGTTTGCACTTCAGGCTGTTCAACAATGATGCAGATTAACGCATACCTTTGCTACAACACACAAAATCTAGTCGCAAAGAAGATACACAAAACTATCACAAATCGTAAAAGAACTAATTGCTTTTTGAGCTTAGTTTTGAAAATAGTTAAAGATGCAGTAAGCTGCAAACGAACTGGAAATGAATTTCAGAATTTTAAGTCTTGAAAGAGTATTGCAAACTGTCTTACCGAACTAATGTTTGGTAATAATGAGCTCTGTAACCATTTGCGCGACGAGTTGGATAGGATTGTAAATCAGAACTTTTCTTAAACAATTCTTGAGTTTTTTTGGCAGCAATATTTGTGAAAAGAAAACATAAACATTCCAACTTGAAGGGCATGTTTATCTTTTAGGTCTACGAAATTATTACTGTAAAAAAGAGTGCTGTTTAGTCACGTAAAAATTCTGACTATTCGCTTCAGTTCTGTAATAAAATCAACCTTGTCAAATTTGTTTCATATGTACATCACCATGCGATATTGCCATATAATATTGATAGGTATATACCAGTGAAAAATAAAGTTTAAAAAAGAGTTTTCTGAGATAGAAAATACCTAGATTTTGAAATTATCGCTATTGATCTTGAGATTTTTCAAGAAATAATGTTAATGCAAGATTTTCATCGACGCAGACTCCGAGGAGTTTGACATTTTATTTTCGATCTTTAATGTCATTGTTATTCCTAATATGGAAGTTTCTCCTTGTTAGTCTCTTTTGCCTAGCTTTGAAAATTATATAGTTAGTATTCTAAATGTTAGTTGTAAGTTTGTTTGCTGTTAGCCACTTTGATACTCGCTCAGTCTGGGTGTTAAGAGGTTCGTGTTAAGTGTTTTTGGAGAGAAAAATACATTTGTATCATCAGCAAACTAGTAGGACAAATTTCAGCAAATCAACGGCGATGGCGTTTAGTTTGTAAAACTAAAAAATCGCATTTCTCTGATAATTTATTTAAGCACTAAAACATCTTCATGCTTGTACTTGTAATAATTCTTTGACAAAGTTCAACGGCACACTTTGAGTCTCATAGCAGTTTGCATTCGTAGTTTTGTTCGAATTGGTTCTGGTTCGCTTATTATCCGCCATGCATCTTGCTTTCTTCTTACTCTTCCTTTAGTGTAAGATAGTTCCTAAAGTGCTAGACAAGAGACAACAAGTGGTGATTTCGAACGCTCTCTTTAGTATTGGACCAGTTTTAAAATGTAAAGAACTGCCTCCTAAGTTAAAAGCACAACCACCATGTTACACAATTCACACTGGATATTTTTTTCTGAAATAGTTTCGTTTGATGAATTACACTGCCTTATCACCTGTTTAGATAAATAGAACAACCATCAGTCCTCTGTGATCAGCATATGTAAGTTCTTCCTTAGTTGTTATAAAACACAGACCACAAAGAGAAGATGCTTGCAAACGTGGATCTGAATGTTTATTCGGAGCGAAAAGAACAAGATAAATTTATACGAGAATGTATACTGTTTTAATATAGCACTCAGTATATCCCTAGCACTGAAAGATGGTTTCGTTTTCTTTCTGAACAAATCATTTCTTGTACCAATTTATTTCGGTTGTTTTTGGCTGAGATTGCATTTCGGCCAATTTGATTTAGTCCCCTATTTCGACAAAGCTTTTACCTAGGAAGAAAGCAAGTGTTTCTGTCCGGAAAACTTTAGAGGATGATGAACGTTGCAAGCATCCTCAGCCCTTCTACCATCTCCTCTTTTAAGATGGAAAAATGGCACCAAAAATATAACTCCATACTTTGGTCTTCTTCTCTTGTGCTAGTTTGATGACGTCATCACGTATATTATATGCATAATTAAGTATATAAATTAAAATTTGAATTAGGCCAAATAAAGTAATATAGTTGGTTAGCATCTCCGCCCGACCATTGAAAACGCTCCCGACCAAGAAAAACTTTTATTTGTATTTCCATACATTTCCTTCATAAAAAAATATAATGGTCCCGACCATATCGAGGACATACTAAGTTTTCTCCAAAAGAATATTTAGCTCAAGACTGATCGAAGATTGACCTTTTATTTGACTTGAAAACTGAACATTTTCGTGATCTACTGGGATATAAATACGCAGAGACAGTCCCTATGAATGACTTTAACTAAAATTTTAAGTTTCTTTACTTGGACAAAGAGTGAATATCAAATAAAAAAATAAACTAAAATAAAAATAAAAACCGCCCGCCCGACCATGGATTTTTGGCAGAAAGGATGCTAACCAACTAATTTATTTTATTTGGCCTTAAATACAAATTTTGTTTTGTTTTCAATTTTTTTATTTTTTTTCTAGTTAATTTTTTCTGTTGAGCCTATAAAAACAAGTTGTCTTGTTAGTTGCTGCAAATTTGCTAAACAAGACTTTGTTGCGGACAAATTTTCTATTGACTGTTGCAACAGCAATATTTCTTGTTTAAAACTTGACTATTTTTATGTAAAGTAATTGCAAGGCAAAAGCTGCTTCCATGAAAACTGGTCAGCTTTTGTCTGTAGCTACTCAAAAATCATTGGAGGGGTTGAAATGACCCCAGCCCATAAATCTGGTGTTTCTTCATAAGGCCTAAGCATTTAAGGGTTTAGAAGAAAGAAGAGCGAGCTTATTAGCAAGTCATAGGAAAATAGGGATTGTAGCTTAGGATTTATTTTAGGGTTTATTGTTAAATATAACAAACCTTGCAAATAAAGAGCGAATAAAGATGAAAAAATAAACAAAAAATTTGTTTGCTGGGGTGCGATTGTATTCGATTTTCCCCTTTCTTTTATTACCTAATCTCGTGTAAAATTTTTATTGTTGGCTTGTGCATTTTTTTAACTTTAACATATTGGTTTAACCGGCTTCACGCCAAATTAAGTCAAATGCATGGTAGCTCCATCCTTAAACTCTTTTATTGCCTTTTTAGTTTCCAAAATGCTTGTCTTCATTGTGATAGCTGTAACCGCTAGCGTTACAAATGGAGCAGCAAATTGTCCCGCAGCTGATAACAACGGAGTGGTTGATTGCAGTAGCCAGAATTTAATGTTCATTCCGCGACTTCCCACAAGCGTCGTTACAGCGTAAGTTGACATACGGATCTCCTTCGATCTATTCTTAAAATGTAAAACCTAAAAGGTTGCAAGCGTTACATGTTTTAAGATTCTTAACGCTTTTAAATTTTAGATTTTAAATTGAAGATCTAGAAGGCCGAGCGGCCGAAATATTTTCTACTGAACTGGACATACGAGAACTTTGAAGCATATCTCACTTTTTCACTTTTATTTTTTCGTGTTCTTTTTTTTTTCTTGACATTCACAATATTTAGTTAAGACTACTGAATCCAGTGCGGATCCTTCTGCTGCGAGCTCGACGTTCTGGTCAACCACCTCCGCGTTAAACAAGTTAATATATGTCTGGCTGGATTTTGAAAAAGGTGCCTTGACCGCGACAAGATTCAGTACAGGGATCACGGCCCGACCTCCCCGGAACTGACCTCTTTTTAAGCTCTTGTAAAACTCGTAAATCTTTGAATATCCTGGACATTTTCAAACAAAGCGAAATCCAGAGAGCCACTAACGTGTCTGCTAATCGATTTAGAGCGGAAACGATAGGTGCAAGTCGCGTGTTTTCAACAAAACCTGAGCCGGTTGACCGGAAAAGGCTCTTTAAATCACGCTACAGTAAAACGTTTCAACTAAAAATTGTGAGCAATGTACAATCGATGAAGAAACCCCATATGACTGAAATGAAAGATCTTGAAAGTGTCGACAAACGCAATCTCCTGAACAATAGAGTGGAATTGAACAGTAAATGCCGGCATGAAAACAAATTTTATGCCTGTAATTTTAAGCCTTCATGAAACTTGAACCTTTTAGTCTGATAATCGCCATTGAGCGTGAAACTCATGAGTTACGGATTTTACAAAACTTTTAACGTTTTAACGTTTTAATATTTTAACTTTTTATCCATTTAATCTTTTTCAAGCTCTGCGGCGACGCATCGAGCGCTTTTTAACAAAGTAGAATTCACATATATACGAGGCGTCACAATACAAAAGGGGTCTTCTTAGAGAAGACCCCTTTTACGTTGTTACGCCTCATCTTGTGTCCCACTTTAAGCAGTTTCTGTACCCGATGGCAGTAAGCAAGCAATAACGAGTGGCGAAAGTTGGCGGAATCGCTTTTTACACACAACCTTTACTTAATTTCGCTTTTAATTTTAGTGTAAGGGCGAGTGAATGGTAGTTTTCTGTCACCCCCTTTGTACATAAAGGGCAAACGTGCTATCTACCGAGGTCTTATGCACGAACCTCTCTCCAGCCGGATGTTTAAATTCCTTCCTTTCTAGATCAGTAGACCAGGTTTACGAGCTCGTCATTACGGGCCTACACGGTAATACGATCAACTATAAACGCAAACTTTCTATATTAATAGCTTTTAATTGCAAATTGGACCGCAATTTCTCAACAAATCTGCCAATTTGAAAGACAAGATGAGGCGTCACAATACAAAAGGGGTCTTCTTAGAGAA
>JAOBYE010708205.1:0-11320 GCA_025403585.1 Parazoanthus swiftii
AGTGACCAACTCGAAAGCCTTGAGCTACTTTGGTCACTACGCACATTCAACAATCAATACACTATTTATTAACCTTAAGTAAAAACTCCCTTTTCTGTAATTCTAAATGAAATGTATACTGCTGTAAATAGTGCAAAATAAATGAAAATCTGAAATCGTTCACAAACCCTTATTTCGTTTCGGCCACTTGGGGTCTGGTAACAAGAAAAAGAATGACAAGATATGCTGGGTAAAAGGCAATAAAATAGGATTTTTCCTTCAGCTTCCCTCACTGTTGGTTTCGACATCAGTGTCTTTTTGCAGGTTAACTACAAGTAAACTTCCTTTACATCTGACATTCTGAATTCTGAGACTTAACAAGCTTAAACTTCAAATGTTGCTTAACAACAATTAACCAGAATCATTTCATGTCTATGAATACATCACTCCAAACAGACTTCATTTTATTGATTTCTAAAGCTTTCAGCTAAAAGTTGAATTATTTCTTGACATTTTCCCTCAATCAAACATGTAAAGAAAACTATGAAGTTTCTGAAATAAAAGGCAAATCAGTAACTGATTTTCAGTAAGAAACTTAAAATGTGTGCATTTCTACAATTGCTTTCGGCGCCATTAAATCCCAGACCAATATTAGGAGACGCCCACTATGCGAGCACAATAACTGAACAAACGTTAGCATAGGCAAGGAAAATAGAATTGAGAATGTACGATAATGTCGCTAAAATAAAAGGCAAATCAGTAACTGATCATCAGTAGGATACATAAAATGTGTGCATTTCTTTAATTGGACTCGGCTCCATTGAATCCTAGACCAATTGCAGAACATTTTTGGAGGAGCCACCCATTATGTGAACACAAGTACTGAACAAACGTTAGCATTGGTAAGGAAAACAAAA
Source organism: Parazoanthus swiftii (assembly GCA_025403585.1). NCBI lineage: Eukaryota > Metazoa > Cnidaria > Anthozoa > Zoantharia > Parazoanthidae > Parazoanthus > Parazoanthus swiftii. The sequence goes on from JAOBYE010708205.1 coordinate 897, forward strand.
TTGAAACAGTACGATAAAGTCGCTAAAGTAAAAGGCAAATCAGTAACTGGTCATCAGTAGGATACCTAAAATGTGTGCAATTCTACAACTGGTTTCGGCTCCATCAAACCTAGCAGCAACCACGTGACAAACATTGAAGAAAATCGAATTTTCATTGTGTCCCAGTTTTGTGAAGCTTTTTTAAAAGTTTATAAATACATTCTTTTTAACTTTTTCTTTCAGGACCGGTGAACGGAGGTTTCGCAACGTGGGATACGTGGAGCATCTGTAGCAAGTCCTGTGGGGGAGGGACTCAGTCCCGTACGCGAACCTGTACTAACCCCCCTCCGTCAAATGGTGGTGCAAAATGTACAGGAGAATCCAGCCAATCACAGGAGTGCAACAAAAATGCTTGCCCATCTGGTAAGTACTTTCTTTAAGCTCTCTTGGGGAAACCAATAGGCTAAGCGGAATAATGTCAAAAGGAATGGAGAAGGTTTTAAAGAGAAAGTCGTCTGGCATCTGACCAGGCAAAGATCAACATACAATATAGAATCTCTAGGTTTAAGCTGCATTTTTATTGCTTGTTGCTTATTTGCAAAATTAGTTTAATCCAATATCCAAAAGCGATTGAAGTCCTGGACTAGCCGTCAACCACGGAAATTAGAGTTTGCCAAATAGCAATGTTCGTTGCGGCAGTTTAAATTGATCATGCTTGTATTTCCGTGAGTATATAGGCCTTCAAAACCAAACAAATCAAAACATCGCCAAGTTTGCTAATATTAACAAAACAGACCTTTTCGGCATCCCACATGAATTTAATAATTGATGTGTACAAACTTGGTCATTTCTCCGGTAACTCTTGTTCACTTTCATTTTTTTTTAGCAATCAAAAAATGGCACCCGATAGCTTTTCAGTCAGTAGCTTATAGTAATAGCTCATTTTTCTGTATGTGTCGATAGTTTCAAGACTGCGCCCGTACAAAAACTAGTTTTTGATGCCAGAAAATGTTTGCGTTGGAACGGATGTTTGTTCTTTTAAACGTCTTTGTTAAATTTTTTAACACCACCAAGACAATCATGATTGAGTTACACGGGAAAACTATTTATAAATGCTATGTGATGAGTTTCAACGACATAGCAACAAAGTTATATCCCAACGATATCTGTTTTTCTTAAGGTCCAGACGCAATCTGTCACGCAATGTGGAAGTACTTGTCACCTTCTGAAAATGTCGGTGAAAAAAGTTCTTTCAATACTGAGCTTGCAAGGCCAACCGCTACGCGTGGCCCCAATCTGAAAGCCCGTGTTATAAGGAATAAAGAAATAGGAATTATTTAATGATAGTAATAGCAGCTTTAATGCTGATAGGAATAGCCTGCGTGCAGGCTCTCCTTGCGGGTTGGGGATACAGTTTGAGGAAAGAAAATAAAAGAGTCGCTGAGAGAGGCGGGCGGAGGGGGGAAATAGGGAGAGTCGGAAACTATATTCCCAACCGGCAAGGAGAGCCTGCACGTAGGCTATGACAGGGGCTGTAAACGGACTAATAAAGAATAAATCTTAGTTTCAGGTCTTTCGTATTTTGAACAAGACTGTTTAAATAGTCACAACACATATCGAGCCAAACATGGAGTTCCTCCGTTAACTTGGTCTGACGAGTTGACAGCTGGGTCAAAGAAGTGGTCTGACTACCTCTTAACACTCTTTAGTCTGAAGCATTCTGAGCGAGAAGCTCGTAATGGGGCTGGCGAGAATCTCTACAAGTCCTGGGGCCGCGGTCAACTTTGTCTCAAGGAAGGCCAGACAAACTGTTTAAGTTGCAGTGAATCCGTGAAAGCATGGTACGACGAGATTAAGTTCTATGACTTCAAGGCTGGTGAGTTAATATGTGTTGCTGGGTGGGCTGCAGACTTAAAAATTGAGCCAGATGGACTCACAAGTTAATACAACACGTGCCAGTACGTTGATTGCTCAATTAAGTTTACAAAATCAGTTTAGTCATTAAAACAGCATTTGAACTCGTACGGTTTGTTACTGACAGTTACTCGAAGCACGTTTTTTTGCCAACGTGAAAGTTAGGATTTGAAAAGGACATGCATGACGTGAGATTAAAGCGAACGGACTACAAATACTACGTCGAAAAAATCATGTTTATCAAAAACCAGAAACGTTATCGCATTGCTGACAACACACAAAAAGAAACATTTCAAGAAATTCCAGGAACAGAGAGTTTGGGAAGGGGAATGAAGAAAGGGAAGAATTGAAGAAATAGCCGTTGTAGTTTCCTTTACTAATGTGTGCGGACTCCCTCTGGCCCTCCGTTAAATCTTAACGAAACGTGAAAAATCTTACTACTATATTTTAAAACTGCATTTTAACAAAAACAGGTAGGGGCAACGGGAAAGGAGTAACTGGCCATTTTACTCAAGTTGTTTGGAAAAAAAGTACTCAGCTTGGAATGGCAGCCAGTGTCAAGGACAATGTTGTTACCATGACAGCGCGATACCAAGAGCCAGGGAACTTTGGAGCAGCAAATCCTCATTACATCGAAAATGTGCCACCACTGCAAAGGCAGTGTGGTGAGTGCAGCCAATCACTTAACGAAAATTGCGATCATTACTATCGTCATTATTATCATCATCACAATTGTCTGCTTTTTTCTTGACCGTTATCACAACCATCACAATCACCATCACTGTCGAAGTCATTCTCCCGTCGCCGTTACAGTCAAATCCTCCCCGCACATAATTAATCGTCTTCGCTGCGTGAAGTTAGGGTAAGTGTAATACTAGTCTGCGGGAAGGCTATCACCGTAACCATCACAGAATCACTAGCACTGTCATCGTCATCAGCACCATCACTGTCTTCGTCATCAGCACTATCACCAACACCGTTATCACCATCATCATTATCATCACCTTCACCATCACCATAATCATTACCATCATCATCACCACCACCACCATCATCACCATCATCATCATCATTATCACCACCACCATCACCAACACCAGCACTGTCATCGTCATCAGCACCATCACTGTCTTCGTCATCAGCACTGTCACCAACACCGTCACCATTACAGTAAAATTAAATAAAAAGTAAAGTGGTACATTTATATTGCGCCTTTTTCACATGAACATGCTCAAAGGCACATTACAACGACGAGTTTACCCCGAGCGAACTGAAAAGCATAACTATATGGACGCCTCTGTCAGCCTCTTAAATGCGGTCCATGTAAGCTGGTACTCATTCTACCGACTTCGGAAGGATGAAAAACTGAGTGAACTTTAGCGAGAAAGAAGGTCAACCAAATGTTCAAAGGTTGAGCCCGGGACCTTAGGGTTGGGAGGCAAAGATCTTCAGTGGATCTTACCAATGCGCCAACCCCTCCGCTATGTCATGAGTCATGAGCTTATAGCTGGGGAAGAGGGGATTTTGGGGAGAGTTGAAATTGAATTTTGAGGTATAATTGGTCTGCATAATTAAACCCATTCACAGTGGGGAGCTGAAGATACACGCGCTATATTCACACTTCTCACACAAAGAACTGCATAACATTTAATACTCAAACATTTTGTAACTTTTTTTTTTCCTAGAAAAGGGCTTTTCTTATAATTTTACCTTTATGATTTGTTTTATGCCAAAATGCAATGTATGCTAATTTGACTTGATTCTAACAGTTATCATTAAATATGGATCAATTAAGACAGTTTCCTGTTGTCAAAAAAACATCCAAGATGGCCTCCAAGAAATCAAAGATGGTGGTTTCATGATGTTACAACTGACTTACTTAATTACTAATCTATCTGCTTTAACCTAATTAAGTAGCACAACGTTTTTAATATAAAATTTCTAACACTCCCAGAGTTATGGCAGCGAGGAAGTTTAGCTCTTTCTCCGTGCTAGTCTAAGGAATACCATAAATGATCCGGTCTCAAAAGTATATTGTCTTTTTTACTTAATTTGTCTTTGTTTACTTGATCAACAGTTTCAGGCGATTCGAAGTGGGGATCGTGGGAGTCCTGGGGACAGTGTAGTAAGAGGTGCAACGGTGGAACCCAGTCACGTAAGCGGTCTTGCTGTGGTGGTAGTGACTGTGTTGGCAGTGCAGAGGAACAACAAAACTGCAACACGGCAGCCTGTCCAAGTGAGAAACATATCAACGCTTGTTTGCACAGACCGTACATGCATAAACATTATTTTCTGCCAGGTTTTGCATGTATCATGGCTAGTAGCAGTAGTAGTAATCTTTATTTCGCTAGGGTAATCCCTTCAATACAAACTGCACTGTTATCCATAGGAGCCCTAGAATTTAAAAATATACAGTGTATGTTTAAAAACTTATTGCAGCCTATTTACAAACGCAAAGTACATTTACAAATATATAATTATACTATAATATATGATTTAAATAGGTGTAGTTTAAAAAAAGGATATACATTTACAGTCACTTGAAATAAAACTCCTTCAAAGCGGACATTGGCTAATTAAATCAGTTTATAATATTTCAGTTAAAAGTGTTTTGAATTGATTATGTTAAAAAAAATGTATAACGTATTCAAATCAGTTATAATCCAGGCGGTGAACGTTTATATTTTTTCATGTAATTGTGTAGAAATAGCAACGGAAACGATGATTGTTGTGCTGTTGTTATTCAGAAAAAACATTGAGCTGCCGCCAGATGAGATGCCCAAGACGAAAGTACAATGCTGATCTTGCAAACTCGTTGTCAGCCCAATATAAAGCGCTTTTTGATGAACTTTTTCAAGCTGTACGTAAGATATTATCATTTTAGTTTTAGTTACCGTATTTATTTGAATAAGCACCTGAACGACTATTGATTTTTAAACTGTTAGGGTGGGCGCTTATTCGAGATTGGTTAAGTTTCACCATTTTCAGGCACATATTTTCAGTACGTTTACCTTCCATCACTGAATAAAACAAAGATGAAAGGACAAGACGTAAAGTTACAACAAAACAGAGCTCAAGCTTTGCATTGGACGTTTCAGTCTCAGGACAATGCCAAACAGTTTACAGTCTCAAGTAAAGTCTTTCAATTGACCTCAATCTCATTTTCACTAACATCATTCAATCAAAGAGTTTTAGGTGCATTAAAATAAAAACAAAATGTTATTTTTACTCCTTTAACTTAATATTTACGGTTTTTAGGGGAGAGAGTCGCTTAGTCGAGACTCACCGCTTATTAACTTTCTTGGCCTTAGGGTGGGTGGGCGCTTATTCGAGGTTGGGCGCTTAATAATATATACAGTATGTTTTACTAAGTAATACTCAGAAGTGTTCAGACTTTTGAAAGAAATACAATACGCACCAGAACATACCATATATATAAGGGTATGTTATGATACGATATGATATGATATGATATGATATGATATGATATGATATGATATGATATGATATGATATATGATACATGATATGTTTACTTTCTGTCTGTAATCATGGTCCAATTTTGTATGAGTACAGACGAAATTAGGACTCCACTCAGACTATTATTGTCATTATAATTACTTATACTATTACAGTTATCATCAACATTATTATCATCATCATTATCACTATAATTATCATTTTTATTACCTTTACATTTTCATTATCACTATTGTAAGCATCACAATTACCACTGCCATTACCATTACTATTGTCATTGTTGTTATCATTATTGTTGTCATTATCATTGTATCATCAATATCAATGCCTTTATCACTACTGTTGCAACTGCCATTACCATTTCCATCATCATCATTATTATTAGAAAATTCTTTATGATTTCAATTTTAGTATTTGCTGATTAATGTTCATGAAGGTGATCCTAACTTTATAGATTAAATTCTGTCTCTATTATGTCAGGTTTTTTAAAAATACTGTTTATGTTGAGATCACTTTTATTTTTCACTTCTACGCAGACTAAAAAGATGTACGAACAAAGAAGGTCCACCTGCAGATGCAAACGAATTAAAAACTGTAAATTCAGACAAGGAAGCGTGGTTGCAGATTTCGACATTGAACTGGTGGCAGTTGAGGAGAATATCAATGACACAGATTCTTTGGACTCCGAGTCACTGCTCAAAGTAGCTGTCGAAACGGGAACGTTTGGAAACATCACTGTTGATCCCGAGTCACTTAACACAACTGAACATATTGAAGGTTTGCACTTTGTATTTTCTTAAATTAGTAATTAAATTTTAGATGAAATTACATCCACTGCTTAAGGATTTGTTGTGGACCTTTTCAACTTCTGATTCTTTTAAAAAAAACTTTAGTGACCGATATTCGAAGCTTTGATATGCGAAATTTTCGAAAACTTTAATGTGCAATACGAAACTTTAATGTGCGATATTCGAATTCGAAATTAATGTTTGCATGGCTCTTACTGCCCTTACAGGCCTCTGTACTCTTCGGACATGAGGCGCAAATTCTAGATTATGCGCTCTGATTGTTTGTCACCCTCGTGACGTGAGGTTTATCAAGGGATTCACTCGCAACTAAATAACAATGTACTGAAGTCAGATTTGAAAATTTTTAGTTTTTAAGAAAAAGGTTATAGTTGTCCTGTCATTTCTGAATGAAAGAAAACATTTCTTTTCTTAACAGGAAATTTGTTTACTGACTTGACACTATTTTCCTCAACTTCGGTTTTACCTTTCTATTTGAGTTTCGCTTAATGAAACCTACCAGTGCTTCTCGAATCATTTGAAATAGTTGCGAATGCGATTTGCATATCACTGTGAGCGTGCTATTTAATAGAGGTTGTAACTACAACGTTGTCAATTTGGAGTTGGCTTTTAGAACTTTTAGGTTCTAAATTTATGCTAAACTCAAATTTGCACCAATTTTAAAAACTGTCTCTAGGCTTAGTACTTATTGGGCTTATTCAGTTATTGACGTCTTGCTGTATTTTAGGTTTCCACAATTGGGACAAACATAAAAAATAATTCTCAGTGAGTTTCGTTCTAATTTAGTTTGATTTTTATAACTCACTGGTTCTGAATTTTCAGAAAAAAAAAACATGTTGAGAGCACTCAACATTGGAAACACCCATAAATACCAACAAATTGATCAAGATTTGATGCTGCAGAAGTTGTTCTAGACCATACATAACTTAGTTTTAACTGCAGTGTACTGTACTACTGAATAAATGTGATTTTTTGAAAACTCTATAAACATCTAAATGTAAATCTAAACCTCCATCTGACTGTGGATGTGTGCTGGTGCATTCTAAAACGCTGACACTGCTTTGTAGCCGTAAATGAGAGATGATAATCAAACACGAAAAGGGTTAGATTATCACCAGCTCAAATACTTGTGCAATTTTCTTAGTAAGTAAAATATAGCTTTAAAAGCAGACGCCGACGGAAAATAAAAACAGAAAGAACCCAAATAATAAAATTAGTTGTCCTTAGATCAGTACATATCTATTTGAATGTTTTTTACTCTGAAGCCAACTCCATAAGACAAGCAATACACCTTTTTAAGAACTAAGCAAATATTTTGACACCTTTAAACTTTCTTTTATTTCTAGTTATACCAACAAAACATGGTTGAAAATTCAGTAATTCAGTTTGCTTTGCTTTTGGTGAGCCTAAGTTTCAAGTTTTGCCAAGTGTTTAGCTCTACAATGTTTAAATCAGCGGGAAAATAGCGCAGTTGTTAATATTTGTCGTTTGTTTCAGTATTTCTTTTTCTTTCTTACGTAGGAACCTAGTCACCTAAAGTATAGTTAGTCAAAGCCATTTGTTTGATTAGAATTGTTTGCTTACTGTTGATCGTGAACTTGGAAAGAGTCTCGGTCATCATTAAACGTCAATTACAATTAAGTACGAGCTATTTGAGCAATCAGCAAATTTTGGAACGAGATATCTAAATCAGTAACATCGAGACAATTTAGTAACAAAACATCTTGAAGTCCTTTGATTTCGTTTATAGAAAGGTATTGTAGTTAGAGTTTCAAGATTGCTAAAACTCGACAAAGATTTACGAGATACACTTTGAATGAGAGCTGGGATTTAGAGCTGTTTTTACTTATCTTCTTTGAATCTCTTCGCTCTTCTTGAATCTGTGAATCTCTCCGCTGTTATTTTTCAGGTGTTTCGTTGGCTTCTTAACAATAATCTTGATATTTTGCAAGTCTCTTGAAGTTTTTCGCGAGTGTTGAAGACATGACAGCCCGCTGAAAGATCGATCCACTTTTGATGGCGTGAGCCTCCTAGCAACGCGTGACATCACAATGCCTCCGTGATGCGTAACCTCAGGTCGCGCGCAATCCTGAACTCTCTAACCTTTCTAGTATGTTCGGCAAGAAATCTTTCGAAAGTGCAGAATGAAACATTTTAAAATTCTAAACCCTTTAGTGGGACTTGTTAAACGATAGTTTCCAAAATGCTTACTAATCCTTCAAATGTGCCAATTACAGCTTCTGTAGAAGTTGAATATTGAGGGGGACTTTTCGTTTTTATTCCTATACCGCTATCATCTACGAAAGTTGCTGACTTCTGATAGGTTGCTCGACTGTGAGCTTTTCCATAATACCGTGCAATTTGTTCCTGAAAGCACATGTGCTATTATAAAAAAACTCAAAACTGGAAACCTTATTCACTTGAAACATTTGGAAATGAGTGAAAATGTTTGGCAAATATAGACAACTTTCGAAAGTATTCAGCAATCTTCGGGAATGTTTGGGAAACCTTCGTCAAGTTGTCCGAAGTCTTCGGGAGATCCTCTTCGAAAAGTTTATGAAAATGTCTGGAAAGAAGTTTGAAGAACCTTGAAATATTTTGAGTAATCTTCGGAAATCATGGAAATGAGCGGGGATTTTGAGAAGGCATTAACAGTAAACACCATTTTAGTCCATCTCCAAGATCCCCTGGCGTTCAAACCATATATAAGAAAATAATAGATTAGGGCATAATATAAATATAATAGAATACCTTTGGTACATAATAACAAACGATTTTTTTCTTTTTTCTTATTGGACCAATGTTTATAATAGTAAGTAACGTTCTAAAAGAAATGGCCCATGTTTTAGCTTTGTGTCTATGGATGCACTTGGGAAGTTGGGAGTGCACTCGAGAAGCTAGAAAAGCATTCAGCGTCGTCTCGTGCCACTCAAACGCTTCTCTCGTGCCCTACAAACTTCACGTGTGCATCAAAAGCTCAATAGACGCACGCTAAGCATGAACGTTTATTTCATAGCTAACCTCTTTAAGTAAGTAAGCAAAATCTTAAAGAAAAAAAATGAAAGCAGAAATGGCGTATCACAGAAGTCTGGTAGAGTTAGAGAATTGGAAAAAGAGTTAAAAGAAGGGACGGGGGACATTTCGAAGTGCTGTTTCTTTATTTTTGTTTAAATCTTTACTCCTGAAATCCCTCTTTTTTGCAAACTTGTGTGTGTTTGATCTGAATTTTGCTGCGACAGCTTTCCAACTTCAGTTGGCGGTATTGTTTTGAGTATCAAAACAGAAGTGTATTTATGGCCACAAACTGATGTGGAAATATTCCAAAATATCACTACTATGAATTTTGTGATCCATTGATGAGTGGGATCATCGGCTGTAAAGACTTCTCGCTTTCGTGTATCTAATAATACTCTCCGCGTGCAGCCTTCTTGAAAAGTGACGTGTAACGGTTTTAGTACCAGGCTCCACTCTTGCGAAATACAATGAAGGTGAACGAGAGGGAGCCTGGGACTGCAGCCGTTGTGACCTACTTAACTTTTTCAAGATGGTGGCATTGTTTGGCATTAGCTCTGTGAACAGAAAAAAGAAACAGAAAAACAAAACCAGTGCTAAAGTTTAGTTTTGGGAAAAAAAAGTGTTTTCAGCAAGGGATCCCTTTTTAAAAGTTGAAATATAAGAATATAGCGTTAGTGGCTTAAAGTTTGATTATATATCTTCAATTCATCTGAAAGGAGTTAACACGAGTGATTGGAAAACTGTTGGAGAACTATGCGCTGTCCATTGCTGTTCTGGCACACCGGGCGATATTTACCAGGAGCGCACGTGTCTTGGCGAGGCGTGCTCAGCTGTACTGACTCAACGAAAGGTCACGTGTGAGAAAGCGGGATGTCCAATAAGTCATTGTTCAGCAGGTAAGTGTCAATTTTTTTCTGATTCTTGTTAAGAAACGAGAAAGGGGGGTAAAATGAAGAGCATGCAGGCGATGACACCACGCTTGCGTGGGAAGCCGGTCAGGGAAGAGAAGATTTGAGAGAGTGGGGAATTCGGGGATGGAGAAAAGAAGCAAAGGAAACTTCCAGAACTCTTTTCGCCCTTATTTTGTAAGTTTTCTTCATGGCTTCACAGGCCCGTAGGCAGGGGGGGTGCGCGGGGTGCGCACGCACCCCCCCCCCCCCACGGACCCAAAAAGGTCCGCATTTGGAAGTTTAAGAAGACGATGAAGAAGCCCGAATAGGTTTTATCGTAA